>JAJOOR010002329.1:0-82352 GCA_036250505.1 Solanum acaule | reverse complement strand
TTAAGATAATTACCTTTTTCTTAAACAAAAAAACAAGGTTGGGACTTGAGGTCAACCTAAAATTATGTATTTTATTATTTTTCAAATAGGAGAAATGGAGACAAATATTTTTGTCTATCAAAATACTTCCATTTTTAGAAGATTCACATGGAGGGTAAGCATATCTTTCTTTTTTGGGAGGGATATATAAAATAAAATCGTAATTGTGAGTCAATTGTTGTTTCTACTTGTATAAACACGTCTTAATGTATTCACTTTAAGTGATATTTGACCAAAAAAGAACTTACCAAATTGGTGTGTACTATATGTTCAAATTACAGATAGGATTGTCTTGTAGTTCTAAAGGGAAATTAATAACTTTATGAATCCAAATCCATTAAGTCCTCGAAAAATATAACATAATATTCATTAAAAACAAATAAAGGAGAAAAATTATATTATTACCAACAATAAATATATTGTACATATAATCTAGATTCACAACATATATTGCTTTCACATACAATTATTATATATAATAAGTTTTTTCATCTCAACCATAGGAAAGAGGGGGAAAGGATCTTTTTTTTTTTTTTTAAATTTAAAAATGGATGAGAGTTTCAACTACATTGAACATTTTGAGAAATGTTTTTCAGGTGCAGTTTCTGATGTTTCACCTTATCCAATTCTTGAATTCTATAGAGAGTCTTGGAGAGAGAAAATCAGGGATTGAGAATCTTGATTTGATAGATGATGCACAATCTAAGCTAATATCAGTTGGACAAAAGTGTCAAATATATGGAGAGAGATTTTAACATCATTTGTAATATTAAAGGTAAGAGGATTTATAATTTATTATTTTGTTGGCTTCATGATAAATGAGTTATACATATAAAGTGTATTTTAAAATATATAGAAAATTTGAGACAAAGTTGAATGGTTCTGTAGAATCCATAGACAAAGCTCTAGCTTTTACTCTGATTAATTAGGGGAGCAAAGGTAAGTTTTATGTTTTTGAATTCTGATATTTTGGAAATCATACTTTATTAAGTTCTTGCTAAGTTGTTTATGCTTCTTTGTTAATTTTAAAACACTGATGCAGCATCGGAGTCATAACTAGCTTTTGCTGAACTCTTAGATAAATCTCTAGCTTCGACTTCGATTGGTGGACTAGAAGGTAAGATTTTAAGTTTATGAATTCTGAATTCTGAATTCTAGAAAACATAAAACACTAAGTTGTTGACAAATTATTTATATATATTAAACAAACTTTAAACATATATTCAGGATTTGAACCAAAGCTACAGAGTTCGTTCGAACTTGTAAACAAAGTAGTAGCTCCAACCCTAATTCTAGGAGGCGAGGGTAAGATTTTTAATTTTATGAATTTGAATTCTAAAACACATAGTTCATTGGATTCTTAATAGTTTTTTTTATACATAATTAGTGCATTGTTAAACACATATGTAGGATCTGAGTCAATGCTACTAACTTCTGCTGAACTCTTAGATAAATCTATAGCTTCGACCTCGATTGGTGGACTAGAAGGTAAGATTTTAAGTTTATGGATTTTGAATTTTTGAAAACATAAAACACTAAGTTTTTGACAAATTATTTATATATATTAAATAAATTTAAAACATATATGTAGTATTTGGACCAAAGGTACAAAGTTCTTTCGAACTTGTAGACAAAGTACTAGCTCCAACTCTAATTTTAGGAGGCGAAGGTAGGATTTTTAAGTTTCTGAATTTTGAATTCTAAAAAACACAGTTTATTGGATTCATAATAAGTTTTTTTATACATAGTAAGGTAATTTTTAAATACATATACAAGATCCGAGTCAATGCTGCTAGCTTCTACTGAACTCTTAGATAAATTTCTCTCCGACCTCAATTACTTACCAAATTGGTGTGTACTGTATGTTCAACATACACATAGGAATGCCTTGTAGTGCTAAAGGTAAATTAATAACTTTATAAATCCAAATCTATTAAGTCTCTGAAAAATATAACATAGTATTCATTAGAAACAAATAAAGTTGAGAATTTATATTATTACCAATAATAACTATATTGTACAGCTAATCCAGATTCACAACATAAATTGCTTTCACATACAATTAATATATATAATAAGTTTTTTCATCTCAACCATAGGTAAAGAGGAGGAAAAGATCTTTCTTTTTTTAAAACTAAAAAATGGATGAGTGTTTCAACTACATTGAACATTTTGAGAAATATTTTTCAGGTGTTGTTTCTGATGTTTCACCTCATCCAATTCTTGAATTCTATAGAGAGTCTTGGAGAGAGAGAAAATCAGGGATTGAGAATGTTAATTTGTTAGATGATGCACAATCTAAGCTACAATCAGTCAGACAAAAGTGTCAAGTGGAGAGAGATTTTGGCATCCTTTGCAATGTTAAAGGTAAGATGATTTATAATTTATTGTTTTGTTGGGTTCATGATAAATAATTTATACATATAAAGTGTATTTTATAATGTACCTAAAATTTGAGCCAAAGTTGAATGGTTCTGTCAAACACATACACAAAGCTCTAGCCTTTACTCTAATTAATTAGGGGAGGCAAAGGTAAGTTTTATGTTTATGAATTCTGATATTTTCTAATCATACTTTATGAGGTTTGTAACATCTCGCAACTAGAAAGAACTAGAAGGAAGTTGAAATCTGGAAATAGTTACTTTTGGAAAGAATGAGGAAATTTGGAAATTTTTAAGTAAGTTAAAGTGACTTTTTGGTCAACTTCAAATGTCCACAACTCCTAGATTAGGATGAGTTAGGTGTATTTCCAGATATGGTTGAAAAGCTCTTGGAATGATCTTTCCAACGGCTCCAAGTTTGCGTGATTCCGAGTTTGAATGAGTGAGTTATGCCCTTTGGAAGTTGGGTTGTTGGATTAAGGAAATGTCAAATCCGGAATTTTAGGGGGTATTTTAGTCTTTTCATTGCCCTATTATTTTAATCCATTTATAGGAGTTTAATATGGGTCAAATAAGATTTTAGTCAGTTTTAGAATTTGGAATTTTACGCTAGGGCTAAGGAGAAAAAAGAAGGAGAAAAGGGCAAATACATCCAGATCGATCAAGAAATTTGATGTTTTCACCATGGGTTTACTTCTACCAGGTATGTGAGACTTTCATAGCATTGGGTTCATTCATCGACGGTCCAAGCATGTTTAGTTCAGCGAAATTTGTCCTAAAAGAGTTTGAAAGTTGATGTTCTTGACATGTATTCTTGAATCTGAATGTTGTTCTTGAATTGGGATGAATTAAGGAGTTTCTAAGATCTTTGAGTCGAATTATAGAGTTGTTTTGAGTTAGGTTTTTGAGTACATATGCTGGGTATTGGAATCTAAAATGATTTGAGAAAAATATTCAAGTTTAGGCGAATTGGGGATGTAAAACGGAGAAGGAAAAAGTCGAGCGTGATCTGGCATGCAGGTCCCCATCAGGGACTTTCTCCCCCAGTGACCAAAAAGATTCTCCGCGTCGCGGTTAATACGTAGACTCCTCTGTCTTAAAATTTAATTTCGCGAGTAATTATTTAAAACACCTCCGCGTCACACACTTGTTCCAAGACGATGATTTTGCGACTTTTCTCATGTTTAGCTATTTAAGATCATTCCTAAACATCATGTGATCCTTCCTATAACAAATAAAAATCCTTGAATCCATAATTCAATTGAAGGACCAGTTACGAGTAAAGTCAAGAGCAGTTAAGATCAAAGTCTAGAGAAACTCCCACAGAAGTTATTGTATTCTTATATACACAGTTATTTGTATCTTTACATACATTTTAGAGTTTTGTTGTATCCTTGTATACACACAGAGTTGACATCATGTGTTAAATAGCGTTTCTTTATATTGCACTTGTTTTAAACTGCTTTATATTGAAAGGAGTTCAATTTTGTTGAGTTGAGTTGAGCCAGGTAAGTGTTTCTTTCAGAATTTTTTCAAGCCTATGTTATGTTTAGCATTCCAACTCGCATAGTCGTACATTCAATGTACTGTTGCTAGCTGGCCTGCATCATCTTATGATGCAGATGCAGGTAACCAGAATCAGCATCCAACACCTCGTTGATCCAGCTTGAGCACTCAGAGTCTGTGGTGAGCCTCCTTGCATTCAGAGGACTCCTTTTATTGCTTTCAGTTATTTTATCAGTTCATTAGGATGTTGTGGGGGCATGTCCCAACATCCATCTCAACTGATTTAGAGTCTTCATAGACAATCAGTTATTAGTTCTTTAGTCTTCTCATTTTATCTTATGTTAAGACTTGGGTTGCCATTTTGGCCAAGTTGAATGTTTAATTCTTTTAACATTCTAAGTTATATTATTAAGCTATTTGAGTAAGTTAATTTGATCATTTTAATCATGCTTAGAGTCTTCTGTTGAGTTAAGTAAGACAGGCCAAGGGTTCTCTTGGGGCCTGTAATGGTTCTCGAGTGCCAGTCCCGCCTAGGGTATAGACTCGGGGTGGGACAAGGTTCTTGCTACGTTGTTTATGCTTCTCTGTTAATTTTAAAACATAGATACAAGACCTGAATCACAACTAGATTTTGCTGAACTCTTAGATAAATCTCTAGCTTTCACCTCGATTGATGGACTAGAAGGTAAGATTTAAAGTTTATGGATTCTGAATTCTAGAAAACATAAAACACTAAGTTGTTGGCAAATTATTTATATATATTAAACAAATTTAAAACGTATATGCAAGATTTGAACCAAAGCTACAAAGTTCGTTCGAACTTGTAAACAAAGTACTAGCTCCAACCCTAATTCTAAAAGGCGAGGGTAAGATTTTTAATTTTATGAATTTGAATTCTATAAACATAGTTTATTGTATTCTAAACAATTTATTTATACATAATAAGTGAATTTTTAAATTCATTTGTAGGATGTGAGTCAATGCTACTAGCTTCTGCTAAACTCTTAGATAAATCTATAGCTTTGACCTCGATTGGTGGACTAGAAGGTAAGATTTTAAGTTTATGGATTTTGAATTTTTGAAAACATAAAACGCGAAGTTTTTGAAATATTATATATATTTAATGAATTTAAAACATAAAATTAGTATTTGGACTAAATCTACAGATTTCTTTCGAACTTGTAGACAAAGTACTAGCTCCAACTCTAATTCTAGGAGGCAAAGGTAGAACTTTTAAGTTTATAAATTTTGAATTTTAAGAAACACAGTTTATTGGATCCATAATAAGTTATTTATACGTAGAAAGGGAATTGTTAAATACATATACAAGATCTGAGTCAATGCTGCTAGCTTCTACTTAACTCTTAGATGTTTCTAGCTCCGACCTCAATTACTTACCGAATTGGTGTTTAGTATATGTTAAAATTACAAGTAGGCATGTCTTGTGGTGCTAAAGGTAAATGAATAACTTTATTAATCCAAATCCATTAAATCTCTGAAAGATATAGCATAGTATTCATTAAAAACAAATAAAGTAGAAAATTTATATTATTACCAACAATAAATATATTGTACAGATAATCTAGATTCACTACATATAATGCTTTCACATACAATTATTACATATAATAAGTTTTTCCATTTCAACCATAGGAAAAGAGGGGGAAAAGATCTTTTTTTTTATAAAAATAATTTATAAAGTGGATGAGAGTTTCAACTACATTGAACATTTTGAGAAATATTTTACAGGTGCATTTTCTGATATTTCACCTCATCCAATTCATGAATTCTATAGAGAGTCATGGAGAGAGAAAATTAGAGATTGAGAATGTTGATTTGATAGATGATGCACAATCTAAGCTACAATTAGTTGGACAAGAGTGTCAAATGGAGAGAGATTTTGATATCCTTTGCGATGTTAAAGGTAAGATGATTTATAATTTATTGTTTTGTTGGCTTCATGATAAATAATTTATACATATAAAGTGTATTTTAAAATGTATATAAAATTTGAGCAAAAGTTGAATGGTTATGTCGAACCCATAGACAAAGCTCTAGTTTTTACTCAGATTAATTAGGGGAGGCAAAGGTAAGTTTTATGTTTATGAATTCTGATATTTTCAAATCATACTTTATTAGGTTCTTGCTAAATTTCTTATGCTTCTTTGTTAATTTTAAAACACAGTTACAGGATCTGAGTTACAACTAGGTTCTGAACTCTTAGATTAATCTCTAGCTTTGACCTCAATTGGTGGACTAGAAGATAAGATTTTAAGTTTATGAATTCTGAATTCTAGAAAATATAAAACACTAAGTTGTTGACAAATTATTTATATATATTAAATAAATTTTAAAAATATATACAGGATTTGAACCAAAGCAACAAAGTTCGTTCGAACTTGCAAACATAATACTAGCTCCAACCCTAATTCTAGGAGGCAAGGGTATGATTTTTAATTTTATGAATTTGAACTTCTGAAAAACACAGTTCATTGGAGTCTTAATAATTTATTTATATATAATAAGTGATCTGTTAAATACAAAAATACATTTGTAGGATCTGAGTCAATGCTACTAGCTTCTGCTGAACTCTTAGATGAATCTATAATTTTGACCTCGATTGATGGACTAGAAGGTAAGATTTTAAGTTTATGGATTTTGAATTTTTGAAAACATAAAACACTAAGTTTTTGTAAAATTATTTATATATATTAAATAAATTTAAAACATATATGTAGGATTTGGACCAATGTTACAATGTTCTTTCGAACTTTTAGACAAAGTACTAGCTCCAACTCCAATTCTAGGAGGCGAAGGTAAGATTTTTAAGTTTCTGAATTTTGAATTCTAAAAAATATAGTTTATTTGATTCATAATAAGTTATTTATACGTAGTAAGGATATTGTTAAATACATATACAAGATCTGAGTCAATACTGCTAGCTTATTTTGAACTCTTAGATAATTTCTAGCTCCGTCCTCAATTACTTACCAAATTGGTGTGTACTATATGTTCAAATTATAGATAGGAATGTCTTGTAGTGGTAAAGGTAAATTAATAACTTTATGAATCCAAATCCATTAGTCTCTGAAAGATATAGTGTAGTATTTATTAAAAACTAATAAAGTAGAAAATTTATTTTATTACCAACAATAAAAATATTGTACATATAATTAGGTTCACAACATATATTGCTTTCACATGCAATTATTATATATAATAAGTTTTTTCATTTCAACCATAGGAAAAGAGGGGGAAAAGATCTTTTTTTTTTTAAAAGATAAAAAATGGATGAGAGTTTCAACTACATTGAACATTTAGAGAAATGTTTTTCAGGTGCAGTTTCTGATGTTTCACCTTATCCAATTCATGAATTCTATAGAGAGTCTTGGAGAGAGAGAAAAATTAGGGATTGAGAATGTTGATTTGATAGATGATGCACAATCTAAGCTACAATCTGTTGGACAAAAGTGTCAAATGGAGAGAGATTTTGACATCCTTTGCAATGTTAAAGGTAAGATTATTTATAATTTATTGTTTTGTTGGCTTCATGATAATTAATTTATAAACATATAAAGTGTATTTTAAAATGTATATATAATTTGAGCCAAAGTTGAATGGTTATGTCGAACCCATAGACAATGCTCTAGCTTATACTCAGATTAATTAGGGGAGGCAAAGATAAGTTTTATGTTTATGAATTTTGATATTTTCCAAATCATAGTTTATTAGGTTCTTGCTAACTTGTTTATGCTTCTTTGTTAATTTTGAAACATAGATACAAGATTTGAGTCACAACTAGCTTCTGAACTCTTGGATAAATCTCTAGCTTCGACCTCAATTGGTGGACTAGAACACAAGATTTTAAGTTTATGGATTCTGAATTCTAGAAAACATAAAACACTAAGTTGTTGGCAAATTATTTATATATATTAAACAAATTTAAAACGTATATGCAAGATTTGAACCAAAGCTACAAAGTTCGTTCGAACTTGTAAACAAAGTACTAGCTCCAACCCTAATTCTACGAGGCAAGGGTATGCTTTTTAATTTTATGAATTTGAATTATGAAAAACACAGTTTACTGGATTCTTAATAATTTATTTATACATAATAAGCGAATTGCTACTCACATCTGTAGGATCTGAGTCAATGCTACTAGTTTCTACTTAATTCTTAGATAAATCTGTAGCTTCGACTTTGATTGGTGGACTAGAAGGTAAGATTTTAAGTTTATGGATTTTGAAAACATAAAACACCAAGTTTTTGACAAATTATATATATATATATATATATATATATATATATATATATATATTAAATAAATTTAAAACATATATGTAGGATTTGGACCAATGCTACAGAGTTCTTTTGAACTTGTAGACAAAGTACTAGCTCCAACTCCAATTCTAGGAGGCGAAGGTAAGAACTACAGATTTATCTCTAGCTACAGATTTATCTTAGATTTATAATAAATTATTTATACGTAGTAAAGGTATTGTTAATACATATACAAGATCTGAGACAATGTTGCTAGCTTCTTTTGAACTCTTAGATAAATTTCTAGCTCTGACCTCAATTACTTAGCAAATTGGTGTGTAATATATGTTCAAATTACAGATAGGAATGTGTAGTAGTGCTAAAGGCAAATTAATAACTTTATGAATCCAAATCCATTAAGTCTCTGAAAGATATAGCATAGTATTCATTAAAAACAAATAAAGTACAAAATTTATATTATGACAAAAAATAAATATAATGTACAGATAATCTAGTTTCACAACATATATTGCTTTCACATACAATTATTATATATAATAAGTTTTTTCATTTCAACCATAGGAAAAGAGGGAGAAAAGTTTTTTTAAAAAAACTAAAAAATGGATGAGAGTTTTAACTATATTGATCATTTTGAGAAATGTTTTTCAGGCGCAGTTTCTGATGTTTCACCTCATCCAATTCTTGAATTCTATAGAGAGTCTTGGAAAGAGAGAAAATTAGGAATTGAGAATGTTGATTTGATAGATGATGCACAATCTAAGCTACAATCAGTTGGACAAAAGTGTCAAATGGAGAGAGATTTTGACATACTATGCAATGTTAAATGTAAGATGATTTATAATTTATTGTTTTGTTGGCTCCATGATAAATAATTTATACATATAAAGTGTATTTTAAAATGTATATAAAATTTGAGCAAAAGTTGAATGGTTATGTCGAACCCATAGACATAGCTCTAGCTTTTACTCAGATTAATTAGGGGAGGCAAAGGTAAGTTTTATGTTCATGAATTCTGATATTTTCAAATGATACTTTATTAGGTTCTTGCTAAATTGTTTATGCTTGTTGTTTAATTTTAAAACAAACTGAGTCACAACTAGCTTCTGCTGAAGTCTTAGATAAATCTCTAGCTTCGACTTCGATTGGTGAACTAGAAAGTAAGATTAAGTTTATGGATTCTGAATTCTAGAAAACATAAAACACTATGTTTTTGACAAATTATTTATATATATTAAATAAATTAAAAACATATATGTAGGATTTGAACTAATACAGAGTTTTTTCGAACTTGTAAAAAAAGTACTAGCTCCAACCCTAATTCTAGGATGCGAGGGTAAGACTTTTAGTTTTATGCATTTGAATTCAAAAAACACACAGTTCATTGGATTCTTAATAATTTATTTAGACATAATAACTGAATTGTTAAATATATTTGTAGCATCTGAGTCAATGCTACTATCTTCTGCTGAACTCTTAGATAAATCTGTAGCTTTGACCTCTATTGGTGGACTAGAAGGTAAGCTTTTAAGTTTATGGATTTTGAATTTTAGAAAACATAAAACACTAAGTTTTTGACAAATTATTTATATATATTAAATAAATTTAAAACATATATGTAGGATTTGGACGAAAGCTATAGAGTTCTTTCGAACTTGTAGACAAAGTACTAGCTCTAACTCTAATTCTAGGAGGCGAAGGTAAGATTTTTAAGTTTTTGAATTTTGAATTCTAAAAAACACAATTGATAGGATTCATAATAAGTTATTTATACGTAATAAAGGAATTGTTAAATACGTATACAGGATCTGAGTCAATGCTGTTTGCTTCTACTGAACTCTTAGATAAATTTCTGGCTCCGACCTCATATAGTGGACTAGAAGGTATTTTAAGTTTATGAATTCAGAATTCTAGAAACTATAAAACACTAAGTTCTTGATAAATTATTTATATATATCAAATAAATAGTAAAACACATATATAAGATATGAGCCAAAGCTATAGGGTGCTATCAAACTTGTAGACAAAGTACTAGCTCCAACCTTGATTCTAGGAGGCGAATGTATAAATTTGATTTTGAATTCTAAAAAACACGATTTATTGAATTCTTAATAGGTTATTTATTCTTATTAAGTGAATTGTTAAACACATATACAGGATCCAAGCCAATGCTACTAGCTTCTGCTGAACTCTTAGATAAATCTTTAGCTCTGACCTCAATTAGTGGACTAGAAGGTATGAGTTTATGTAATGGATTCTGAATTCTAGAAAACATAAAACAATGAGTTCTTGATAAATCATTTATGTGTGTGTGTGTGCGCGCGCGTGCGTGCGTGTGTGCACGCGTGTGCGTGCGTGTGTGTGCACGTGTGTGTATTTAATAAATTTTAAAATACATATATAGGATCTAAGCCAAAGCTACAAGGTTCTGTTGAACTTTTAGACAAAGTACTTCCAACCCTGATTTTAGGAGGCGAAGGTAAGATTTTGAAGTTTATGGATTTTGAATTCTAAAAAATACAGTTTATTTGATTCTTAATAAGTTATTATACATATTAATTGAACTGTTAACCACATATACATAATTTGATTCAATGCTACTGGCTTCTTTTGAACCCTTATATAAATCTCCAGTTTCGACCTCGATTAGTGGATTAGAAGTTTAGAATTTAAGTTTATGGATTCTTAATTCTAGAAAAACATAAAGCACTGAGTTCTTGACAAATTATTTATCTATAATAAATAATTTTAAAGCATATATACAGGATTCGAACCAAAACTACAAGGTTCTTTCGAACATGTAAAAGAAGTACCAACTCCAAGCATGATTCGAGGAGGCGAAGGTAAGACTCTTAAGTATGAATTTTGAATTTTAAAAATCACAGGTTATAGAATCCCTAATAAGTTATTTAATTTATACATATTCGTAATTTGACTCAAAGTCGTTGGGTTATATCGAACCCATACATAAAGCACTAGATCCACCCCAGATCATTTGCTCATAGGAGAAAAGCCCCTTAGATATTGATCAAGAATCTGTACAACCTAGCAATGCAAAAGAAGAGATGAAAGAGAAGAGAAAAAGAAAAAGGAAGCAATCTAGCAATGCTGATGGTGATTTTTGGTTGCCGGCTGGATGGGAAAAGATTGTAAAATAACGCAAAACGGGTAAACTTGTAGGATATAATTATAAGGTAACTAAATCAATTTATTTGAGTCTTTGTTATAATTTATATATATGACTAACTTTTTTTTTTGAGTTGATTTTTAATCCAATTCCATTTTATATTTATGATATGCAGCTTTATAAGGACCTAGGTGCAAACAAAACTTTTCGATAAAAAAAAGAAGCTAAAGCATATATTGAGGAACAAAAATCGTTCGAAGTTGACATGTTATACTACCTTTATGGCAAGTCCTCCTTCTTTCTCATTTTCCTAATATTTCAGTTGTCTGTCATGATTCTTATTATTTTTGAGTAAATATTGTGAAATCACAATGTCTTAATTTGTTTGTTTTGTTTTCTTCCTGTATGATTAACGATTTTAGTTTAAAACTATTAATTTTTTCTTACAACTAAATTGTATTTGTATTTTTTTGGTTCCTTCTATTTTTAGGGTTAAATTGTTTTTAGAAGACACCGAACACGATGTTCAAGCTGGTAAGACTTTGAATAAGTTATACTTTATAAAAAAATATACTATAATTTTTTTCTTATTTTAATTATCGTTCTCATCCTATTTTGAAGCTTTTTTATTTTGAAAATACTAACAATACATTCTTCTTTTCAGCTGAAGAAATGCAAACTATATCGATCAGTGATCAAGTTATTACGACTCAGTCTGAAATTAGTGGGACTAGTGGAGATGTGGTGTTAAATGAAAACACCTGATCAAAGTTGAAGTATAATTTTCTATTTGGAGTTCCTTTGAGATGATTAAATATTTTTATTAATGTGGCTTAGCCATATTGATTCTTGTTAATGAATGATAATTTAATGATCATGATTTACAGTGTATGTTGTCCAAATATTATGAACAAATTTGTGTATTCTATTTTTATTTATTAGACTTTTATCATGTCTGTCATATTTTCATTGTTAGATTTTATGCTTTTCTTGACCAAATGTCTCATTAATAATGGAGAAATCTGTTTTTAAAGACATTTATTAAATAATTAAAGCATGCTCAAATGTCCAAATCTTTATGCTGTTATTCTATTTTAAAAATTTATTAACACAAGCTTAGTATTAAATAAAATCTTCATACATGAAAAATAGAAAAATAAACTAGGTTGTAAATACTTGCATTATGTTATTTTCGGTATGAACTATGAACTTAAATAACCTGAAAAACTGACATTTTGTCTTTCCATATTTATAGTTTTTTTGTTGTGGTAAGTCTTCACCAAAGTTGGAGTCTGGATATTGGTAGAGCTTGACTTAACCCCTACCATACATGTATATTAAATATAAAGAAGAAAAATAAGAGAGGACATAGGCCTGACCTCCCATATATACATATAGTTAGTAGAATTATCAAATGAAACTTCATGAAAGATATAATATACATTGGTTAATCTCTTTAGAAATTGACACATTTTTAGCTAGATAGTATATAGTTTAATAGTTCTCTTTTGAATATTTTGTTTAGTTTGTAAATGGAGGGTAGTCTTGTTTTATGGAATATGTCTTGTAAAGTACAATAGTAGTTGGATTGGTAAAATCCTCTACTAACTTTAGAAAAACTTATGTAGATATTGTAACGACCGGGTCCCGTTGTTATAGAAATGCCAATGGGGGAAAATTTGGGGCCGGAAAACTTTTTTCGTAGTATTTGGATTTTTCCAACCTAGTCCAGATTTGGATGAAATCGGAGCCGTTATGGTGTAGGGAAATCTGGTAACAATTGGGGGAGTTAATTATGATTTTGATTACATGATTAGTTAGATAACTCGTTAAGGAATCCGTACGACTTTATAGAATTGAATTCGGGCGAGTAGAACTCCCATAATTGATCTTAGCGTGAAGGGTATTTTCTGAGCGTCGGGGGTTAGAGGTGTGTTGTGAAATGGGGATTTTGGAATACTTTAAATAACTTACTATTTCGTGCAAGCCACTCTGGCGGTGCTTTTGGTCGCTCTGGCGGGGTCGCTATAACGGGGTGAGGGCCACTGTGGCAGGTTCGACGCGACTTAAAGTCGTAAATAAACCCCTAAATGACCTTATTTTGCGCTTTCAATATTTAGAGCTAAGGAACGAACCCCATGCGACTCCTAACATTTTTTCACCATTGTTGAGGCTAAAGGTAAGCTTTTCACTCCCCAAATCCATTTTCCGATCCGTAGTACATAATAGAATGGGTAACTAATGATAGGGGAGGGTTTTGATATAGATTCTATGGTGGAAACAACCCGAAATTGGATATTTGGGATCATGGGTTTGATCTAGGGTTCATAGAATTGTTAGTAATTCTGGTAATTATCGATTGTGTAGTGATTCCTGTGTTATTATGATTGTTTGTAGACCAAGAACAAGCGGAACGAATCCGGAAAGGAAAGGATCAAGATTCTTAGGGTTTCAAGCTTGTTACGAAGTAGGTGATGGTTGTGATTCTATGATTGTGTGATGTATGTTTGTTCTTGCTTCATTATGATATATGTATGTATATGAATGTTGGATTATTGATCACACTTGTTGTAATGAGATGGATAAATTATGATTGCCATGAAATTATGACTTAAATGTATGATCTTGAAGATATACTTGTGATTGTGATTCTGGTGTGTTGAATGGATCGGTTGCCACGTTTTGGCATAACTAACTTGGATCGGTAGCCACGTTCTGGCATAATTATTGGATTGGGTACCACGTTTCGATATGCTAACTGTTTGTGTTTGGGTTCCATGAGAGGACTAATGATTTGATATAAAATGTGAAGTTGTTCATTGTTCGTAAATGTTGATAATATTGTTATGTTCGAGATATGCATGTAATTATATCATTGTAATGACTTACTTATGTTACACTTAGTGGGATAGCCGCGTGATCCTACTAGTACACTATGGTTGTGTACTGATACTACACTTGCTCTTATTTTTGTTGAGTACAGGGCATCTTCAAGCGGCTACTGACAGACCTTACTTAGGAGATCTGTGATCGTTCGAATTCAAGGGTGAGCCAATTCTTCTGAGCTACCATGGGTTCTCTTTCGTTTATGTCCACAATTTTCGGACTTAGACTTATGTTCTAGGTAGTTGATTAGTTCATTAGATTGGGGTTGCATCTCTTCTTGTTTAAACTTGTTGAACTTTAGATGTTTTTGGTACATTGACTTTCAGGTTCTAGGTTATTTCTTCCGCATTGTTAGTTGTTAGATCTTTTGTTGGAGTTTATGGGAACTCCTTATTTCTTTCCTTAGTATTTAACTTGCTTCTGTAACTTAAATGCCTTAGTTTTTGTTTAGTTGCTTGGTTTGGGCTGTAGTAGTGGTTCTTCCATCGGAGTGTTAGTGTGGGTGCCAATCACGACGGTCTGGGTCATGACAAAGTTGGTATCAGAGCCAAGATTCATTGATCTCGATGTACCAAAATGAGTTTAGTAGAGTCTGGTGGAACAGTACGGGGACGCCTTTACTTTTCTTCGAGAGGCTATAGGAATTTAGGAAATCTCTGTATTTTCTCTTGTCTCCTTTCGTGCTATAACTTGATTCCAATTGGTATCTGTTGATTCTAATTGGTATCTAACCTCCTTCACTCTTCTTTCCGCAGATGGTTAACACGTGGTATAACGACATCAGACCCGTAGCTCCCGTCAATTCTCTAGCTGAGGAATCTGTAGCGAGAGGTCACGGTCGAGGCAGGGGTAGAGGAAGAGCTAGGGGTAGAGGCCGTGGAAAAGTAGCACCTACTGGGAATGGAGTTCCTATTGAGAATGCTCTTGTGAATGAGAACCCTCCTGCTCACTATGAAGAGATTAAAGAGGAGAAAGTTGATACTGAGAATGTTGAGGATGTGGGACAAGATGAAGAGGTGCAGGCTGAGACTACCGATGCTCCCCCCATAGATCCAGTGTTAGTTCAACAGATTATGTCATTTTTGAAAGGGTTGGTTGGTCCTGGAGTGCTTCCTTTTGTTCAAGCAACTCAAGCTCCCGCTAATCCTCCTGTTACTAGCACTGTTCCCAAGACGGGTGGAATGGGAGGTGATTATGCTTTCTTCCATCCTTTGTTGGGTTCTGTTATGACTGGTAATGAGCATGAAATGTTGACTAAGTTTTTGAAGCTAAAGCCTCCTGTGTTCCTTGGTTCTGAGAGTTAGGATGCTTATGAGTTCATCTTAAATTGCTATGAGAGGCTTCATAAATTGGCTATTGTTCATCAACATGGGGTTGAGTTTGTGTCCTTCCAACTTCAAGGTGAGGCCAAGCAATGGTGGAGAGCTTATATGGAGTGCAAATCTTCAATTTTAGCTCCACTCACTTGGACCCAGTTTCATGCTCTGTTTTTAGAAAAATATGTTCCTAGAACTTTGAGAGATCGCAAGAAGGATTAGTTCATGGCTTTGGAGCAAGGTGGTATGTATTTGGCTGCTTATGAGGCCAAGTTCCATGCTTTATCTAGATATGTTATGCAGTTGGTGACTACTGAGGAGGAGAGGATTCAGTTATTTATTAGGGGACTAAATTCTGAGTTGCAAGTATTTTATGTTCATATGACATCAACAGGGATAAGCTTTAATGAGGTGATACACTATGTAAAGAAAGTGGAGGGGGTAAGGCGAGACGGTCAAGCTAAGGCATGGTCAAAGAGGGACAAGAACTCGGATAACTTTCAAGGTTCTTATTCCAAGGGGTCCGGAAGGCCAACGCTTGCAGCCAAGCCAATTCAGTCCGATATGCCCGCCTCTGCAGGTAATTACTAGAAAACTCCATCTCATAATTTTCAGGATAGCCAGGTAGTTGTGCCTTCGATGGGCAGCAGACCATCTTTTGATCTTACTTGCTACGACTGTGGTGAACCTAGGCATATGAGGAGAGATTGCCCCCACCAACGTGTGTTAGATTTCGTGCAGTAGCAGCCTAGTACAATAGTACCCGCGGGAAATGGTAACAATGGTCGAGGGCATCCACAAGGTGGGCTAGGAGGTAATCAGTAAGGCCGTAAAGGTAGAGGAAATGGTAACGCACAACCAGGAAGGAAAGTGGCTCGTCATGATGATAGGGCTCAATGATATGCTTTTTCGGGAAAGAATGAGGCGGAGGCATCTAACGCGGTGATCACATGTACTATTCTTGTCTATGACCGGATGGCTAATATGTTGTTTGATCCGGGTTCTACTTATTCATATGTATCCGTGAGATTTACCTCAGATTTTGATATGATTTGTGATATTCTTGATGCCCCTATTAGTGTTTCTACCCCGGTTGGAGAGTCAGTCATAGTTACCCATGTCTATCATTCTTCTCCTATTTTGTTTATGGTTTTTCAGACTTGGACTGATTTGGTGATTTTGGATATGACTGACTTTGATATAATCTTAGGCATGACTTGGTTGTCCCCCTATTATGTTGTGCTTAATTGTAATACTAAGTCTGTAACTCTAGAAATTCCAGGAAGGGAAAAATTAGAGGGGGTAGGGGTGTACAAGCCTAAGCAAGCTAAGATTATATCCTCCCTTCGGGCTAGTAAATTAGTAGAGCATGGTTGTTTGGCTTATTTGGCTCATATTAGGGATGTTGAGATTGAGGCTCCATCCATTGAGTCTATTCTTGTGGTGTACAAGTCTTAATTTAGTGAAGTGTTTCCTAATGATTTGCCTGGTATGCCTCCAGATAGAGATATAAATTTTTGCATTGATTTAGAACCTGGTACTAGTCCCATTTCCATCGCTCCATATCGCATGGCTTCGGCATAGTTAAGAGAGCTTAAGGCTCAAATCTAAGAGCTCCTTGATAAGGGATTTATTCATCCTAGTGCTTCTCCATGGGGTGATCCAGTTTTGTTCGTAAAGAAAAAGGATGGTAGTATGAGAATATGTATAGATTACCGGCAATTAAATAGATTCACTATTCAAAAAAAGAATCCTTTGCCTCGAATAGATGATCTTTTTGACCAATTGCAAGGTGCATCAGTTTTCTCTAAGATTGATCTAAGGTCTGGCTACCATCAATTGGGGATGTGCCCAAGACGACATTTAGAACTCACTATGGGAACTATGAGTTTTTGGTTATGTCTTTTGGTTTGACCAATGCGCCTGCAGCTTTCATGAGTTTGATGAATGGGGTGTTATAACCTTTTCTTGATGTTTTCGTCATAGTCTTTATTGATGATATTTTGGTCTATTCGAAAAGTGAGGAAAAGCATGCCGACCATCTTAGTATTGTTTTGGGTGTTCTTGGGAAACAAATGTTGTATGCTAAATTTTCTAAGTGTGAATTTTCATTGACTTCGGTTGCATTTTTGGGACATATGGTTTCAAAAGAAGGGGTAATGGTAGATTCTCAAAAGATTGAGACGGTTAAGAATTGGGTTCAGCCTAGCTCTGTGACGAAAGTTATGAGTTTTGTTGGGCTCGCTAGCTACTACCGTCGATTTGTGAAGAACTTTGCTTCTATTGCCACTCACTTGACTAATTTGACCAAAAAGAAGATACCATTCGAATGGACTGAAAAATGTATGGAGAGCTTTCAAAAGCTCAAGACTCTCTTGACCACTGCGCCTATTCTAGCTTTACCGGTGGAAGGTAAGGATTTTATTATTTATTGTGATGCTTCACATTCTTGTTTGGGTGTTGTGTTGATGCAGGATAAGAATGTTATAGCTTATGCCTCGTGTCAATTAAAGGTGCATGAGAGGAATTATCCAACACATGATTTAGAGTTGGCAGCGGTAGTGTTTGCTTTTAAGATCTGGTGACATTACCTCTATGGTGTTAAGTGTGAGGTATTTACTTATCATCGTAGTTTGCAGCATGTGTTCACTCAAAAGGATTTGAATTTAAGACAACGAAGGTGGATGGAGTTACTTAAATATTATGATGTCACCATTCAATACCATCCGGGTAAGGCTAATGCAGTGGCAGACACTTTGAGTCGAAAAGCGGTGAGTACAAGTAGCTTAACTTGATTAAGTGTAACCAAGCGATCTTTGGCTAAAGAAATTCAGACCTTGGAGTCTAAATTCATGTAATTGGGCATCTTAGAAAGAGGTGGGGGGTGTTAGCTAGCATTGAAATGAGGGCCACATTCATTGATGAGATCAAGGCCAAACAATTCGAAGATGAAAATTTTGAGAAGCTTAGAAAGAAGATTGTGATTGGTAAGGCGCAAGAGACGACTCTTGATGCGGAGTCTCATGGTTTGGGATATTCTATTCATTCAGGTGTGACCAAGATGTACAGTGATTTGAAGCGAATTTATTGGTGGCCGGGCATGAAGAAAGACATAGCGGAGTTAGTGGCGAAGTGTCAAAATTGTCAACAAGTGAAGTATGAACATCAAAGGCCTGCATGTTTGCTTCAAAGAATTTCAATTCCGGAATGGAATTGGAAAAGGATAGCCATGGATTTTGTGGTTAGTCTTCCCAAGACGTTGGGGAAGTTTGATTCAATTTGGGTAGTGGTTGATAGATTGACTAAGTCAACCCACTTTATTCCGGTAAGAATAGATTATAATGCTAAATAATTGGCTAAGGTGTATGTGAAAGAGATAGTGAGGTTGCATGGGGTGCCCCTCTCTATCATCTCAGGCCATGGTACCCAATTCACATCCAAGTTTTGGAGGAAATTGCATGTTGAATTGGGCACACAACTCACTTTTAGTACAACCTTTCATTCACAGATAGACAAACAGTCAGAGAGGACTATTCAAGTGTTAGAAGACATGTTGAGGGCATCTGTTATTGACTTTGGAAGACATTGGGATAAGTTCCTACCTTTGTGTGAATTCTTCTATAATAATAGTTATCACTCCAGCATAGATATGACACCATTTGAAGTACTCTATGAGAGGGGATGTAGATCACCCTAAGGATGGTTCGAGGCTGGAGATGTGAAATCTTTGAGGGTAGATTTAGTGAAAGATGTTCAAGATAAGGTGAGGATCATTCAAGCTAAGGTTTTAGCAGCCTTGAGTAGACAAAAGAAGTATGCGGATCATAAGGTAAGAGACATGGTATTTCAAACCGGTGAAAATGTTCTTCTTAAGGTATCACCCATGAAATGAGTGATGAGATTCGGCAAGAAAGGTAAGCTAAGTCCGCAATACATTGGTCCCTTTGAGGTTTTGGAATGTGTAGGACCTGTAGCGTATAGATTGGCTTTACCTCCTAATCTATCGGGTGTTCATCTGATATTTCATGTGTCTATGTTGAAGAGATATCGTGGTGACGAAGATTATATCATTAAGTGAGACTCAATTGTGTTAGACAAAGACCTCCAATATGAGGAGGAGCCGATTGCAATTCTTGATCATGATGTGCGCAAGTTGAGGACCAAGGAGATTAAGTCCGTCAAAGTTCAATGGAAGCATCGTCCAGTGGAGGAAGCTACTTGGGAAACTGAGAGGGACATGCGAGAGAAGTATCCCCAATTGTTCGTCGTTGCAGGTACTACTTCATTTCTTCCTTAGCCTATTTTCCTAATTTTGTCACTCGGGGACGAGTAATGGGTAAATTGGTATCTATTGTAACGACCAGGTCCCGTCGTTATCGAAATGCCAACAGGGGAAAATTTGGGGGTTGAAAACCTTTTTTTAGTATTTGGATTTTCCCAACCTAGTCCAGATTTGGATGAAATCAGAGCCGTTAAGGTGTAGGGAAATATGGTAACAATTCGGGGAGTGAAATATAATTTTGATTACATGAGTAGTTAGATAACTCATTAAGGAATCCGTACGACTTTACGGAATTGAATTTGGGGGAGTAGAACTCCCGGAATTAATCTTAGCGTGAAGGGTATTTTCTGAACGTCGTGGGTTAGAGGTGTGTTGTGAAATGGGGATTTTGGAATTCTTTAAATAGCTCATTGTTTCATGCAAGCCGCTCTAGCAGTGCTTTTGGTTGCTCTGGCGGGGACGCTACAATGGGGTGAGGGCCGCTGTGGCGGGTTCGACGCGACTTAAAGTCGTAAATGAACCCCTAAACGACCTTATTTCGCACTTTTCAATTTATAGAGCTAAGGAACGAACCGAGGCGACTCCTAACCATTTTTCACCATTCTTGAGGCTAAAGGTAAGCTTTTCACTCCCCGAATATGTTTTTCGATCCGTAGAACGTAATATAATGGGTAATTAATGATGGGGGAGGGTTTTGATATAGATTTTATGGTGCAAACAATCCTAAATTGGATACTTGGGATCATGGTTTTGATCTAGGGTGCATAGAATTGTTAGTAATTCGGGTAATTAGCGATTGTGTGTTGATTCCTGTGTTATTATGATTGTTTGTAGATGAAGAACAAGCGGAACGAATCCGGAAATGGAAGGATCATGATTCTTAGGGTTTCAAGCTTGTTTCGAAGTAGGTGATGGTTGTGATTCTATGATTGTCTGATGTATGTTTGTTCTTACTTCATTATGATACATGTATGTATATGAATGTTACATTATTAATCACACTTGTTGTAATTAAATGGATGAATTATGATTGCCATGAAATCATGAATTAAATATATGATCTAGAAGATATACTTGTCATTGTGATTCTGGTGTGTTGAATGGATCGGTTGCCACATTCCGGCATAACTAATTTGGATCGATTTCCACATTCCGGCATAACTATGGGATCGGTTTCCACATTTCGGCATAATTATTGGATCGGGTACCATGTTCATGTATGCTAACTGTTTGGGTTTGGGTTCCATGACAGGACCAATGATTTGATATAAAATGTGAAGTTGTTCATTGTTCGTAAATGTTGATAATATTGTTATGTTCGATATATGCATGTGATTATATCGTTGTAATGACTTACTTATGTTACACTTAGTGGGATAGCCGTGTGATCCTACTAGTACACTGTGGTTGTGTACTAATACTGTACATGCTCTTATTTTTGTTGAGTACAGGGCATCTTCAAGGATCTACTGACAGACCTCGCTTAGGAGATCAGTGATCGTTCGAATTCAATGGTGAGCCAATTCTTCCGGGCTGCCATGGGTTGTCTTTCGTTTGTGTCCACCATTTTCGGACTTAGACTTATGTTCTAGTTAGTTGATTAGTTCATTAGATTGGGGTTGAATCCCTTCTTGTTTAGACTTGTTGAACTTTAGATGTTTTTGCTACATTGACTTTCAGGTTCTAGGTTATTTCTTCTGCATTGTTAGTTGTTAGATCTTTTGTTGGAGTTTATGAGAACTTCCTATTTCTTTCCTTAGTATTTAACTTGCTTTCGTAACTTAAATGCCTTAGTTTTGGTTTAGTTGCTTGGTTTGGGCTGTAGTAGTGGTTCTCCCACCAGAGTGTTCGTGTGGGTGCCAATCACGACGGTCTGGGTCGTGACAGATATATGTGTACGTCTTTTGCAATCCAATGAATGAAAAAAGCTTCTGCTGAACCTTATCTTTTTTTCTTCTAAAGTTTCAAATACTAACAGTGGTATCACAAGCTCTTCTTCTTGAGGGGTTCTGTGAAGGCAAGAAAGCTATGGTTTTCTCTGATTCTTCTAAGGTGAGAGTTGAGCAGGAGTAACATGACATTCCACATCTTTTTGGGTGCAGACCCTCCTATGTTTACATGAGAAAATTATCACATATGGGTGATAAAGATGAAGGCTTTTCTCAAAGTTGTTACTCTATGAGAAACAATTAAAACTGAAGATGATCCTCCTCCACTTGGACCAAATCCAGTAGCTGCACAAATGAAGATTTATGAAGATGCGAAGTCCACGAAACCAAAGGTTCTCACATGTATTCATTTAGCACTTTTAGATGTGATTTGCACAAGAATAATGGCCTGTAAAACACCTAAATAAACGTGAGAGAATCTAAAAGAAGAGTTCGATGGAAGTGCTAGAGTGAATATTGTCAAACTCTTAACTGTCAAAAGAGAATTTGAGATGTTAAGGATGAAAGAAGGAGTTACTGTTGAAAGAATACTCTTCCAAACTTTTGAAGATTGTAAACAAAATAAGATTGTTTGGTGAAGCCTTTCCAAATTCAAAGGTGGGGGAGAAGATGATGATAAGTGTAACACCTCGGAACCTAGCTAAGACTGAACAATAGAAAAAGGGTGAACCACGGAGGGGTTCACGGGTTGTGAATAGGACCATGATTCGTCACCCTTATCGTGGTTCACATCCAATCAGGCACGGAGGTCCACAAGTCCCTACATGGACCGTGGAACCCAACATGTGTTCAAGATCATCAATAAGCACTTCATTGAGCTCACTTTGCACTCCAATTAGCTTTTGGTGAGCCTCCTTGTACTCTGGAGGACTCTCCACTTTTATTTTCAATTTAGTCATTTTAGGGCGTCGTGGGTCTTGTCTCGGCATCCATGTTGAACTATTGAGGCTTCATTGATAGATAGAGGTGAGGATTCTTTAAGTATGTACTTTTCCTGGAGATGTTTTTTGCAAACTATTATACTTGTGTTATTGAGTATTTTACAGACAATTTGAGTTGAGCATTTACTCTTAGTTTAAATGTTTAAAAAATATTATTTTAAGACTTTTATTACTTGAGTGAGTCTTCCGCTAAGTAGTTAACCAGGCCAAGGATTCGCTTGGGGACCAACTATGGTTTTCGAGTGCCGACCATGTCAAGGGTGTAGGCTCGGGGCATGACAGACGATCTCTCAACTCCCTCTCTAATTTGACCTTTTGTCAGTAGATCCAACATATTATCGTTTGACTTCATATAGTTAATTGTAATAATTCTTCTAGAGAGTAGTTCTCTTACGATATTATATCTACATCTTATAATATGGCGAGACATTCCATTATATATCATGATTCGTTCCCTACCTATTGTAATTTAACTATCATAATGTATGCATACTGGTAGCAAATGTTTGGGCAAAAAAGAAATATCTTTTGAGAAATTCTGGAGTCATTCAACATCTTCGCTGACCTTATCTAGAGCGATGTTAAACTGAGATTCCATTGTTGACCGAGCAATACATGTCCGTTTGGAAGGTTTTCGAGACTGCTCCTTCACAAAGAGTAAATACATACCCACTTGTGGATTTTACTTCATTTGACCTGTTTGCATCATTATATCCTTTCAATACTGCTGGATATGTGTTATAGCGCAAAGCCTAGTTTTGAGTATGTTTTTGAATAACCTAAAAATCTTTTCAGTGGATTTGAATTAGGGTCATAAGGAATCTCTAGCACTAATTCGAGTTCAAAAATTCACTAGCAATTAAGTTTTTAGCATAAGATAATGGAATGATGAACTTCAAATGAAAATATCTCTTAGAATATAAAGTGTTATGAGTTTCATTACCAATAAAATTAAAGGTCTTTGAGTCTTTTTCCAATGCCACTGACCATATGTAAATAAGAGTCCGGAGTAAAACGTTATGATCATTGTACCAAAGATGCTCCAATCTAAAAAGTTTGTCCATACGAGTCACAATATGATTCATACTTTGATTGTAGGACTCGTACTGAGACCCGCATAAAACTTTAGTGAGTCCAAAATATTGACCCATGCAACCACGAGTCATACTAAAACTTGTGGTGTCAAGGTACGTCTCAATCATAATTAACCCAGAAGCATTTATATGTAATGTATGAGAGTCAAGTATGTAAAATTATGTATTTTTTTTATCTTACTCGCAAATTTGTGCCCGTGAACACATCCTAATCCCTTAATCTATGTTCTATCTTTAACTTTTCTCACTCGAGTTACAATGTACAATTAGCTTTCCTCCCTCGAGTTCCCTTATAGATTATCCAATTATCATATTGGTCATAAAACAATAGTATAATCATTAGATTGAGAGAACAAACTTATGTTAGAAAAAACTCAATGTAGAAAAATATTGCAGTTAAACAACAAGAAAATATGTGCAAAATTATCGGCACAATTTTTCTTCAAAAAACACAAATAAACTCCACAACTAAGCATATTTCTGCCCTTCAACTTAAAGTTGTCATAAAATTGGGCCAATTCATGTAAGTATTGAAAATGTTGACCAAATTATCTAAAACAACTTTATTGGCTGTATAAGAGTGTAATTATTGAATATGCTAATATTACTGGTTATATGATATGTCCCGATCCTAATTTCTCTTATGATGCATATTTATTATTTATTAAGATAATAACCTTTTTCTAAACAAAAAAACATGGTTGGGACTTGGGGTCAACCTAAAATTATGTATTATATTATTTTTCAAATAGGTGAAATGGAGACAAATATTTTTGTCTACCAAAATACTTCCATTGTTTAGCAGATTCACATGGAGGGTAAGCATATCTTTCTTTTTTGGGAGAGATATATAAAATAAAATCGTAATTGTGAGTCCAATGTTGTTTCTACTCGTATAAACACGTCTTAATGTATTCACTTTAAGTGATATTTTACCAAAAAAGAACTTACCAAATTGGTGTGTACTATATGTTCAAATTACAGATAGGAATGTCTTCTAGTGCTAAAGGTAAATTAATAACTTTATGAATCCAAATCCATTAAGTCTCTGAAAGATATAGCATAGTATTCATAAAAACAAATAAAGTAGAAAATTTATATTATTACCAACAATAAATATATTGTACAGATACTCCAGATTCACAACATATATTGCTTTCACATACAAAGAATATATAAAATAAGTTCTTTCATCTCAACCATAGGAAAAGAGGGGGAAAAGATCATTTTTTTTAAACTAAAAAATGGATGAGAGTTTTAACTACATTGAATATTTTGAGAAATGTTTTTCAGGTGCAGTTTCTGATGTTTCAGCTTATCCAATTCTTGAATTCTATAGAGAGCCTTGGAGAGAGAGAAAATCAGGGATTGAGAATGTTAATTTGATAGATGATGCACAATCTAAGCTACAATTAGTTTGACAAAACTGTCAAATGGAGAGAGATTTTGACATCCTTTGCAATGTTGAAGGTAAGATGATTTATAATTTATTGTTTTTATGGCTCCAAGACAAACAATTTATACATATAAAGTATATTTTAAAATATATATAAGATTTGAGCCAAAGTTGAATGGTTCTGTAGAATCCATAGACAAAACTCTAGCTTTTACTCTAATTAATTTGGGGAGGCAAAGGTAAGTTTTATGTTTATGAATTCTAATATTTTGAAATCATACTTTATTAGTTTCTTGCTAAGTTGTTTATGATTCTTTGTTAATTTTAAAACACAGATACAAGATCTGAGTCACAGCTAGCTTCTGCTGAACTCTTAGATAAATCTCTAACTTCGACCTCGATTGGTGGACTAGAAGGTAAGATTTTAAGTTTATGGATTCTGAATTCTAGAAAACATAAAATATTAAGTTGTTGACAAATTATTTATATATATTAAACAAATTTAAAACATATATGCAGGATTTGAACCAAAGCTACATAGTTCGTTCAAACTTGTAAACAAAGTACTAGTACCAACCCTAATTCTAAGAGGCGAGGGTAAGATTTTAAATTTTATGAATTTGAATTTTAAAAGACACAGTTCATTGAATTCTTAATAGTTTATTTATACATAATTAGTGAATTGTTAAATACATTTGTAGGTTTTGAGTCAATGCTACTAGCTTCTGCTGATCTCTTAGATAAATGTATACTGCGATTGGTGGATTAGAAGGTAAGATTTTAAGTTTATGGATTTTGAATTTTTGAAAACATAAAACACTAAGTTTTTGACAAATTATTTATGTATATTAAATAAATTTAAAACATATATGTAGGATTTGGACCAAAGCTATAGAGTTCTTCCGAACTTGTAGACAAATTACTAGCTCCAACTCTAATTTTAGGAGGCGAAGGTAGGATTTTCAAGTGTCTGAATTTTGAATTCTAAAAAAAACAGTTTATTGAATTCATTATAAGTTATTTATATGTAGTAAGGAAATTTTTAAATACATTTACAAGATCTTAGTTGTCATGATCCAGACCATCGTGATTGGCACCCACACTAACACTCCGGTGGAAGAACCACTACTACAACCTCAACCAAGAAACTAATCTAAAACTAAGGCATTTAAGTATACGAAAATGGAAATAATAGTTAAAACTGAAGTTCCCATAAACTCTACAAAAGATCTAACAACTAACAATGCGGAAGAAGTAACCTAGAACCTGAAAGTCAATGTACCAAAACATCTACAGTTCAACAAGTCTAAATAGGAAGGGATGCAACCCGAATCTAATGAACTAATCAACTAACTAGAACATAAGTCTAAGTCCGAAAATGGTGGACATAGAAGAAAGATAACTCATGGCAGCCCGGAAGAATTGGCTCACCATTGAATTCGAATGATCACTGATCTCCTTAGCGAGGTCTGTCAATAGCCGCCGGAAAATGCCCTGTACTCAACAAAAATAAGAGCAAGTGCAGTATCAGTACACAACCATAGTGTACTGGTAGGAGCATGTGGTTATCCCACTAAGCGCAACATACATAAGTCATCACAACATTATAATCACATGCATATATCGTACATATACAATATTATCAACATTTATGAACAACGAACAACTTCACATTTCTTAAGATACACAATTATGTCAAATCATTAATCCTCTCATGGAACCCAAACCCAAACAGTTAGCATACCAGAACGTGGTACCCAATCGCATAGTTATGGCGGAACGTGGCAACCGATCCCATAGTTATGCTAGAACGTGGCAATCGATCCAAGTTAGTTATGCCGGAACGTGGTAACCGATCCATTCACACACCACAATCACAATCACAAGTATATCTTCAAGATCATACATTTAAGTCATGATTTCCTGGCAATCATAATTCATCCATCTCATTTACAACAAGTGTAATCAATAATGCAACATTCATCTACACACATGTATCATAATGAAGCAAGAACAAACATACATCACACAATCATAGAATCACAACCATCACCTACCTCGAAGAAACTTGAAACCCTAAGAAGCTTGATCCTTCCCTTTTCGGATTCGTTCCGCTTGTTCTTGGTGTACAAACAATCAATATAATACGTGAATCAATAAACAATCACTAATTACCCGAATTACTAACAATTCAATGAACCTTAGATCAAACCCATTATCCCAATTATTCAAATTAGGGTTGTTTCCACCATAAAATCTACATCAAAACCCTCCCCCATCAGTAATTACCCATTATATTACATTCTACCGATTGAAAAATGGATTTTGGGAGTGAAAAGCTTACCTTTAGCCTCAAGAACGGTGAAAAATTGTTAGGAGTCTCATGGGGTTCGTTCTTTAGTTCTAAAAATTGAAAAGTGCAAAATAAGGTCATTTAGGGGTTTATTTACGACTTTAAGTTGCGTTTGGCCTGCCACAGCGGCCACCACCTCGCTACATCGGCACCGCCAGAGCGACCAAACTACCCACCAAGGCGGGTTGCACGAGACAGTGAGCTATTTTAATAATTTCAAAATCCCCATTTCACAACACACCTCTAACCCATGACACTTAGAAAATACCGTTCATGCTAAGATCAATTTCGGGAGTTCTACTCACCCAAATTTAATTCCGTAAGGTCGTACGGATTCCTTAACGAGTTATCTATCCCCTCATGTATTTAATATCATAATTAACTCACTCGATTGTTACTAGATTTCCCTACACCTTAATGACTCCGATTTCATCCAAATCAAGACTAGGTTGGGAAATTTGAAGATACTACAAAAAAATATTCCGCCACCAAAATTCCCCCCGTTGACTTTTCTATAATGACGGGAACAAATCATTACAATAGATACCAATTTACCCATCACTCGTCCTCGAGTGATAAAACTTAGGAAAATAGGCTAAGGAAGGAATGAAGTAGTACCTGAATCGACGAGCAATTGGGGATACTTGTCTTGCATGTCCCTCTCGGTTTCCCAAGTAGCTTCCTCAACTGGATGATGCTTCCATTGAACATTCACGGACTTAATCTCCTTGCTCCTCAACTTACGCCCATCACGATCAAGAATTTCAATCAGTTCTTCCTCATATTGGAGGTCCTTGTCTAGCACAATTGAGTCCCACTTAATGATATAATCCCCGTCACCATGATACCTCTTCAACATGGATACATAAAATACGGGATGAACACTCAAAAAATTAGGAGGTAAAGCCAATCTATACGCTACCGGTCCCACACATTCTAGAATCTCAAAGGGACCAATGTATCGCGGACTTAGCTTACCTTTCTTACCAAATCTCATCACCCCTTTCTTGGGTGATACCTTAAGAAGAACATTTTCACCGGATTGAAACGCCATGTCTCTTACCTTATGATCCGCATACTTCTTTTGTCTACTCTAGGCTACTAGAAGCTTAGCTTGAATGCTCCTCGCCTTATCTTGAGCATCATTCACTAAATCAACCCCCAATGGTTTCACATCTCTAGCCTCAAACCATCCTATGGGTAATCTACATCCCCTCCCATATAATTCCTCAAATGGTGCCATATCAATGCTGGAGTGATAACTATTGTTATAAGAAAATTCACACAAAGGTAAGAACTTATCCCAATGTCCTCCAAAATCAATCACGCATGCCCTCAACATGTCCTCCAATACTTGAATAATCCTCTTCGATTGTTCGTCCGTCTGTGGATGGAAAGTAGTTCTAAAAGTGAGTTGTGTGCCCAATTCATCATGCAATTTCCTCCAAAACTTGGATGTAAACTGCATACCACGATTTGAGATGATAGAAAGGGGCACCCCATGCAACTTCACTATCTCTTTCACATAAACTGTAGCCAATTGTTCATCATTATAATCTATTCTTATCAGAATAAAATGGGCTGACTTAGTCAATCTATCAACCACTACCCAAATAGAATCAAACTTCCCTAAAGTCTTGGGAAGACCAACCACAAAATCCATGGCTATTCTTTCCCACTTCCATTCCGGAATTGGCATTCTTTGGAGGAAACCTGCGTGCCTTTGATGTTCATATTTCACTTATTGACAATTTTGAAACATCACCACAAACTCTGCTATGTCCTTCTTCATGCGCGGCCACCAATAAATTTGCTTCAGATCTCTGTACATCTTGGTCACACCCGGATGAATAGAAGATCGCGAACCATGAGACTCTGCCAGCAATTTTTCAATCAACTCATCTACTCTAGGAACACATATTCTCCCCTTGAAATTGAGCACACCATCCGTATCAAGAGTGGTCTCTTGTGCCTTACTAATCGCAGTCTTCTTTCTAAGCTCCTCCAAATTTTCATCTTCAAATTGTTTGGCCTTGATCTCCTCAATGAAGGTGACCCTTACTTTAATACTAGCTAACACCCCACCTCCTTCTGAGATGCCCAACTGCATGAACTTAGACTCTAAGGTCTGAATTTCCTTAGCCAAAGGTCGCTTGGCTACACTCAAGCAAGGTAAACTACCCATACTCACCGCTTTTCGACTCAAAGTGTCTGCCACCACATTCACCTTGCCCAGATGGTATTGAATGGTCACATCATAATCCTTGAGTAACTCCATCCATCTTCATTGTCTCAAATTCAGATCTTTTTGAGTGAACACATGTTGCAAACTACGATGATCAGTAAACACTTCATACTTAACACCATAGAGGTAATGCCACCAGATATTAAGAGCAAACACCACTGCTACCAACTCCAAATCATATGTTGGATAATTCCTCTCATGCACCTCAAATTGATGCGAGGCATACACTATAACATTCTTATCCTGCATCAACACAATACCCAAACCAGAATGTGAATCATCACAATAAATGATAAAATCTTTACCTTCAACCTGTAATGCTAGAATAGGTGCGGTGGTCAAGAGAGTCTTGAGCTTTTGGAAGCTCTCCTCACATTTTTCAGTCTATTCAAATGGTATCTCCTTTTTTGTCAAATTAGTCAAGTGAGTGGCAATAGAGGAAAAGTTTTTCACAAATCGACGATAGTAGCTAGCGAGCCCCACAAAACTCCTAACTTCCGTCACAGAGCTAGGCCGACGCCAATTCTTAACCGCCTCAATCTTTTGAGGATCTACCATTACCCCTTCTTTTGAAGCTACATGTCCCAAAAATGCAACTGATTTTAATAAAAATTCACACTTAGAAAATTTCGCATACAACCTTTGCTTCTCAAGACCACCCAAATTAATACGAAGATGTTCGGCATGCTCTTCCTCACTTTTCGAATAAACCAAAATATCTTCAACACAGACTATGACAAAAGAATCAAGAAATGGCTTACACGCCCCATTCATTAAACTCATAAAAGATGCAGGCGCATTGGTCAAACCAAAAGACATAACAAAAAACTCATAGCACCCATAGCGGGTTCTAAACACCCTCTTAGGCACCTCTTCAGGCCAAATTTTCAATTGGTGGTAATCGGATATTAGATCAATCTAAGAGAAAACTGTTGCACCTTGCAATTGGTCAAAAAGATCATCTATTCGAAGCAAAGGGTACTTGTTTCTAATAGTGACTCTATTCAATTGCCGGTAATCTATACACATTCTCATACTACCATCATTTTATTTAACGAACAAAACTGGAGCACCCCATGGGGAAGAACTAGGGCGAATAAATCCCTTATCAAGAAGCTCTTAGATTTGAGCCTCAAGCTCTCTTATTTTTGCCGGAGCCATGCGATATGGAGGGATAGAAATAGGGATCGTACCAGGCTCTAAATCAATGCAAAAATCTATATCTCTATCCGGAGGCATGCCAGACAAATCATTAGGAAATACCTTTCTAAATTCTGACACCACAGGAATAGACTCAATGGATGGAGCCTCAATCTCAACATCCCTAATATGAGCCAAATAAGCCAAACAACCTTGCTCTACAAATTTACTAACCCAAATAGAGGATATAATCTTAGCTTGCTTAGACTTGTACACCCCTTCCCACTCTAATTTTTCCCTTTTCGGAATTTCTAGAGTTACAGACTTAGTATTACATTTAAGCACAACATAACAGGGGGACAACCAAGTCATGCCTAAGATTATGTCAAAGTCAGTCATATCCAAAATCACCAAATTAGCCCAAGTCTGAAAACTCATAAACAAAATAGGATAAGCACGATAGACATGGGTAACTATGGCTGACTCTCCAACTGGGGTAGAAACATGAATAGGGGCATCAACAATATCCCAAATCATATAAGATTCTGAGACAAATCTCACGGATACATATGAATAAGTAGAACCCAGATCAAATAACACATTAGCCATCCGGTCATAGACAAGAATAGTACCTGTTATCACCGCGTCAGACGCCTCTGCCTCATTCTTGCCCGGAAAAGCATAACATTCAGCCTTATCATCTTGACGATCCACTTTCCTGCCTGGTTGCATGTTACCCCTACCTCCGTTACCATTTCCTCTACCTCCACGGCCTCATTGATTACCTCCTCGCCCACCTTATGGACGTCCTCTACCATTATTACCATTCCCCGCGGGTACCACTGCTCTATACTACTGCTACACAAAACCTAACACATGTGGGTGGGGACAATCTCTCCTCATATGCCCAGGTTCACCATAGTTGTAACATGTACGATCAAAAGATGGCCTGCTGCCCGCTGAAGGTGAGACTCCTTGGCTATCCTGAATCGAATTATAAGGTGGAGTTCTCGAGTAATTACCTGTAAAGGCGGGCATAGCGGACTGAATTGGCTTGGATGCAAGCGTTCACCTTCTGGATCCCTTGGAATGAGAACGTTGAAAGTTAGCAGAGTTCTTGGCCCTTTTTGCCCATGCCTTAGCTTGACCGTCTCGCCTCACCCCCTCTACTTTCTTAACATAGTCTGTTACCTCATTAAAGCTCCTTTCTGCAGAAGTCATATGAACAAATAATACTTGTAACTTAGAATTTAGTCCCCTAATAAATAAGCGGATCCTCTCCTCCTCTGTAGTCACCAATTGAGTAGCATATTTAGACAAAGCATGGAACTTGTCCTCATAAGAAGCCACAGATATACCACCTTGTTCCAAAGCCATAAATTCATCTTTTTTACAATCTCTCAAAGTTCTTGGCACATATTTTTCCAAGAACAGAGAATGAAACTGAGTCCAAGTAATTGGAGGTAAAGTAGAAGATCTGCATTCCATATAAGCTCTCCACCACTGCTTAGCCTCACTTTGAAGTTGAAAGGACACAAACTCAACCCCATGCTGATGGAAAATTCCCAACTTATGAAGCATCTCATAGCAATCTAAGATGAACTCATAAGCATCCTCACTCTCAGAACCAAGAAACATAGGAGGCTTTAACTTTAAAAACATAGTCAACATTTCATGCTCATTACCAGTCATAACAGAACCCAACAAAGGATGTAAGAAATCATCATTACCTCCAATCCCACCCACCTTGGGCGCAGTGCTAGCAACATGAGGATTAGTAGGTGCTTGAGTTGCTTGAACCGAAGGAAGCACTCCAGGACCAATCAACCCTTTCAACAATGACATGATCTGTCGAGCTAACACTGGTCTATGAGGGGAACATCGGTAGTCTCAGCCTGCACCTCTTCCTCTAATCCAACCTCCTCAACATTTTCAACCTCAATATCCTCTTCTATCTCTTCATGATGCACCACAGGGTTCTCATTCACATGAGTATTCTCAACAGGAGCTCCATTCCCAACAGGTGCTACTCTTCCATGACCTCTACCCCTAGCTCTTCCTCTACCCCTGCCTAGATCGTGACCTCATGCTGCAGATTCCTCAACTGGAGCATTAACGGGAGCTACGGGCTTGGCGTCGTTGTATCTAGTATTAACCATCTGCGGACAGAAGTGTGAAAGATGTTAGATACCAATTTGAATGGACATATACCTATTGCAATCAAGTTATAGCATGAAAAGAGACGAGAAAATAGAGAGATTTCCTAAAGTCCTATAGCCTCTCGAAGAAAAGTAAAGGCGTCTCTGTACCATTCTGCGAGACTATACTAGACTCATTTTGGTACATCGAGATCAACGAACCTAAGCTCTGATACCAACTTTGTCATGACCCAGACCATCGTGATTGGCACCAACACTAACACTAACACTCCGGTGGGATAACCACTACTACAACCCCACCAAGCAACTAATATAAAAACTAAGACATTTAAGTATACAAAAACATAAATAATAGCTAAAACTGAAGTTCCCATAAACTCTACAAAAAATCTAACAACTAACAATGCGGAAGAAATAACCTAGAACTTGAGAGTCAATGTACCAAAACATCTAAAGTTCAACAAGTCTAAACAAGAAGGGATGCAACCCCAATCTAATGAACTAATCAACTAACTAGAACATAAGTCTAAGTCCGAAAATGGTGGACATAGACGAAAGAACTCATGGCAGCCCGGAAGAATTGGCTCACCCTTGAATTCGAACGATCATTGATCTCCTAAGTGAGGTATGTCAATAGCCGCCGGAAAATCCCCTGTACTCAACAAAAATAAGAGCAAGTGCAGTATCAGTACACAACCACATTGTACTAGTATGATCACACGGCTATCCCACTAAGTGCAACATACATAAGTCATCACAACAATATAATCACATGCATTTGTTGAACATATGCAATATTATCAACAATTATGAACAACGAACAACTTCACATTTCTCAAGATACATAATTATGTCAAATCATTGGTCCCCTCATGGAACCCAAACCCAAACAGCTAGCATACCGATCCCCTAGTTAAGCCGGGACGTGGCAACCGATCCATGTTAGTTATGCCGGAACGTGGAAATCGATCCATTCACACACCATAATCACAATCATAAGTATATCTTCAAGATTATCATAAATTTAAGTCATGATTTCATGGAAATCATAATACATTTATATACACACATGTATCATAATGAAGAAAGAACAAACATACATCACACAATCATAGAATCACAACCATCCCCTACCTCGAAAGAAGCTTGAAACCCTAAGAAACTTGATCCTTCTCTTTCCGGATTCATTCCGCTTGTTCTTGGTCTACAAACAATCAATATAATACGGGAATCAATAAACAATCACTAATTACCTGAATTACTAACAATTCTATGAACCCTAGATCAAACCCATGATTCCAATTATCCAAATTAGGGTTGTTTCCACCATAGAATCTAAATCAAAACCCTGCCCCATCAATAGTTTCCCATTCTATTATGTTCTACGGATCAAAAAAAGGATTCAAGGAGTGAAAAACTTACCTTTAGCCTCAAGAATGGTGGAAAACTGTTAGGAGTTGCCTAGGGTTCTTTAGCTCTAAAAATCAAAAAGTGCAAAATAAGGTCGTTTAGGGGTTTATTTACGGCTTTAGATCACGTCTGGCCCACCACACCGACCACCACCCCGCTACAGTGGCACCGCCAGAGCGACCAAAATCCCCACCAAGGCGGGTTGCACGAGACAATGAGTGATTTTAATAATTCCAAAATCCCTATTTCACAACACACATCTAACTAACGATGCTCAGAAAAAACCATTCATGCTAAGATTGATTTCGGGAGTTCTACTCACCTAAATTCAATTTCGTAAGGTCGTACGGATTCCTTAACGAGTTATCTATACCGTACTGCAATTAAAATTATAATTACCTCAACCGATTGTTACCATATTTCCCTACACCTTAATGACTTCGATATCATCCAAATCTGGATTAAGTTGGGAAATTTCAAGATAGTACGAAAAAAGTTTTCCGGCCCCAAAATTCCCCCCATTGGATTTTCTATAACGATGGGAACAGGTCATTACATTAGTCGATACTGCTAGCTTCTAGTGAACTCTTAGATATATCTATCTCTGATCTCAATTAATTAACAAATTGGTGTGTACTATATGTTCAAATTATAGATAGGAATGTCTTGTAGTGCTAATGGTAAATTAATAATTTTATGAATCCAAATCTATTAAGTCTCTGAAAGATATAGCATAGTATTCATTAAAAACAAATAAAGTAGAAAAGTTATATTATTATCAACAATAAATATATTGTACAGATAATCCAGATTCACAACATATATTGCTTTCACATACAATTAATATATATAATAAGTTTTTTCATCTCAACCATAGGTAAGGAGGGGGGAAAGATCTTGTTTTTTAAAACTAAAAAATAGATGAGAGTTTCAAGTACATTGAACATTTTGAAAAAATGTTTTTCAGGGGCAGTTTCAGATGTTTCACCTCATCCAATTATTGAATTCTATACAGAGTCTTGGAGAGAGAGAAAATCAGGGATTGAAAATGTTGATTTGATAGATGATGCACTATCTAAGCTACAATCAGTCGGACAAAAGTGTCAAATGGAGAGAGATTTTGACTTCCTTTGCAATGTTGAAGGTAAGATGATTTATAATTTATTGTTTTGTTGGCTTCATGATAAATAATTTATACCTATAAAGTGTAATTTAAAATGTACATAAAATTTGAGCCAAAGTGGAATGGTTTTGTCGAACAAATAGACAAATCTCTAACTTTTATTCTGATTAATTAGCGGAGGCTGATGAGTCCACAAATTGGACTCATTTAGGGATTTATTTTGATATAAATAGTGTCCACAAATGCTTATTTTGTCTCAATATCTGATGAAAACTCTTAAGTTTCAGGTATTTGAAGTTTTAGTGAAAGCATGAACACTTAGGCACCAAAAGGAACAAAAAGGCTGAAAAGAACAAAGAAGCTAAAGCCTGACCATAGCCAAGCACAGTTGGTGATTTGCCGAAGGGATGCACTTCACCCTTTGTTCCAGTATGCGAAGCCCTGAAGGAGCAGGATCAAAAAGACGATGAAAGGAGCAGTCGGTGTATCGCCGAATAATTCCACGAGGTAGTACTATCTCGCCTAATGATACATAGCACAACCATGCTGAAGGCTAGTGCAAGACAGAGATGAACTACACCAAAGGGCGAATTGTCGAGTTAATTGGCGATTCCGACTAACCTCGCCGAAAGATCCGCCAACACTATTTTTTGAAGTCTATAAATACTAAAATTGTTATTAATTTTTGAGGAGTCAAACATTTATTTTAGTTTCCAAAATAGAATAGTACTTTTTGGATACTTTACTCTCAAGTTTGGAGAGGGTTTTGAAAAACTTGAAGAAGAGAGTTTCATCTCTTCCAATTTGGAAGTGGGTCTCTTGGACTCTTCTTTCTTTGCTCAAATCAAGACTTATTTCTCTATACCCATTTGATTTCAACATCATTGAAGGTATAAATTTCTATCTCTTGATATGTGGCTAAAAAACCCCATTCTTGGGGTGTGATTTAGCAAATATGTGTTGATAATATTGTTGGGTCTTGCTTGCTGATAGGTTAGATGTAGTTTAATCGTGATTTCACCTAGTGGTTGTGGTTTAATTTAATAGGTTTGTAGTTGTAAATACAAAGTCACCCATGTGTTTTCGTCTTGTCCGAGAGGGAGGTCGCGAAACCAAGACCACTAGACTGATGGCCTAAGGAGTGGGTCGACATGAGGTTCAGACCAAGAGAGTGAGCCCTAGTCCCATATCCTAACACTTAGCTTGAGAGAGTGAGTGGGGTAAGGCGTAGGCTGGTCTTCATGTAGCAAATGGGTGTCCGAGAGGAACGCATTTGAAACGGGGTAAGTTGCCCGAGAGGGAACTTATTTCCATCTAAAGCTTAGCCTAGTCACTATTATCTTGCAAATTTCCTATTGAAAACATGTACCCAACTATGTATCTCAACTTGTATTGCGGTCACACCCCAAGAACTCCTCCCCATACTTAAATTTTCTCTTGCATTTTACTGTTTTTATTTGATTTTGTAACAAAACCCCTATATCGATATTTGACAATTTTGTGTCCCCCATTGATTTATAATGTTTTTATTCGCAAATCTCTTTAGCTACGACTGATTAGAACGAAATTCTAGTTGGCTGCATATTATAAAAACCACTCTCTTGGGACACGACCCCAACCCTTGGTTTGGTTACTTTATTATCGACGATCGTAGACACTAGTACCGTAGGTTAGTGTCATTGGTCACGATAAGCATTAGAGGCAAATGTAAGTTTTATGTCTATGAATTCTGATATTTTCCAATCATACTTTATTAGGTTCTTGCTACGTTGTTTATGCTTCTGTGTTAATATTAAAACACAGATACAAGACCTAAGTCACAAATAGCTTTTGCTGAACTCATAGATAAATATCCAGCTTTGACCTCGATTGGTGGACTAGAAGGTAAGATTTTAAGTTTATGGATTCTGAATTCTAGAAAACATAAAACACTAAGTTGTTGGCAAATTATTTATATATATTAAACAAATTTAAAACATATATGTAAGATTTGAACCAAAACTACAGAGTTCATTCGAACTTGTAAACAAAGTACTTTCTCCAACCAAAATTCTAGAAGGCGAGGGTAAGATTTTTAATTTTATGAATTTGAATTCTATAAAACATAGTTCATTGTATTCTTAATAATTTATTTATACATAATAAGTGAATTGTTAAATACATTTGTAGGATGTGAGTAAATGCTACTAGCTTTTGCTGAACTCGTAGATAAATCTATAGCTTCGACCTCGATTGGTGGACTAGAAGGTAAGATTTTAAGTTTATAGATTTTGAAAATATAAAACAGTAATTTTTTGACAAATTATATATATTAAATAAATTTAAAACATATAATTAGGATTTGGACCAAAGTGTTAGGGTTTTGCCCTGATTTTCTTACCATAATTTAAGATTTATTTTTCCTTAAAGAAAAGACAAAACATTACCATAAATGTTTTTACTTTTCTTGAAAAGAAAATATAATATTCTTTCATATTTGGTTTACTCTCTCCTTTTAGGACTCTTTTTCTAGTAAGAAAATGTTTTAGGACTCTATAAATATAGGTTTGTTTCTTCTAACACAAAAACAATAACATCCACAATGTAGTCGTTTAAGAGTCTTGTTTATGGGGAGATTTATTCTCTCTAAAGTTTCAATGTTTTTCTTTATTTGAGTTTTAATTTGATATGATAATATTTTGATTTTTAGTATAAGTTTTTGTTATCTGATTTATCAACTATATGATTTGTAAATTGTAAGCTTCCGCATGACGCCCAATCACCCTTCAGAACCCAACACAAAGAAACAGATTTTTGTCGAACTTGTAGACAAAGTACTAGCTCCCACTGTAATTCTAAGAGGCGAAGGTAGGATTTTTAAGTTTTTGAATTTTGAATTCTAAAAAACATAGTTTATTGGATTCATATTAAGTTATTTATACGTAGTAAGGGAATTGTTAAATACATATACAAGATCTGAGTCAATGCTGCTAGATTCTACTGAACTCTTAGATACATTTCTAGCTCCGACCTCAATTACTTACCAAATTGTTGTGTACTATATGTTCAAATTACAGATAGGCATGTCTTGTGGTCCTAAAGGTAAATTAATAACTTCATGAATCCAAATCCATTAAGTCTTTGAAAGATATATCATAGTATTCACTAAAAACAAATAAAGTAGAAAATTTATATTATTACCAACAATAAATATATTATACAGATAATATATATTTACAACATATATTTCTTTCAAATACAATTATTATATATAATAAGTTTTTTCATTTCAACCATAGGAAAAGAGGGGGAAAAATCATTTTTTTTGAAAAACTTAAAAATGGATGAGAGTTTCAACTACATTGAACATTTTGAGAAATATTTTTCAGGTGCAAGTTCTGATGTTTCACCTCATCCAATTCATGAATTCTATAGTGAGTCTTGGAGAGAGAGAAAATTAGGGATTGAGAATGTTGATTTGATAGCAGATGTACAATTTAAGCTACAATCAGTTGGACAAAAGTGTCAAATGGAGAGAGATTTTGACATCCTTTGCAATATTGAAGGTAAGATGATTTATAATTTATTGTTTTGTTGGCTTCATGATAAATAATTTATACATATAAAGTGTATTTTAAAATATATATAAAATTTGAGCCAAAGTTGAATGGTTATGTCCAAGCCATAGACAAAGCTCTAGCTTTTACTCAAATAAATTAGGGGAGGCAAAGGTAAGTTTTATGATTATGAATTCTGATACTTTCAAATGATACTTTATTAGGTTCTTGCTAAATTGTTTATGCTTATTTGTTAATTTTATAACACAAATACAGGATCTGAGTCACATCTAGCTTTTGAATTCTTAGATAAATCTCTAGCTTTAACCTCAATTAGTGGACTAGAAGTTAAGATTTGAAGTTTATGGATTCTGAATTCTAGAAAACATAAAACACTAAGTTATTGACAAATTATTTATATATATTAAATAAATTTAAAAATATATATACAGGATTTGAACCAAAGCTACAGAGTTCGTTTGAGCTTGCAAATAATATACTAGCTCCAACCATAATTCTAGGAGGCGAGGGTATGATTTTTAATTTTATGAATTTGAATTGTGAAATCACAGTTCATTGAACTCTTAATAATTTATTTATACATAATAAGTGAATTGTTAAATACGTATATAAGATCTGAGTCAATGCTACTAGCTTTTACTGAATATTTAGATAAATCTCTAGCTTCGACCTTAATTGGTGGATTAGAAGGTAAGATTTATTGTTTATGGATTTTGAATTTTTGAAAACATAAAACACTAAATTTTTGACAAATTATTTATATATATTAAATAAATTTAAAACATATATGTAGGATTTGGACCAATGATACAAAGTTCTTCCGAACTTGTAGACAAAGTACTAGCTCCAACTCTCATTCTAGGAGGCGAAGGTAAGATATTTAAGTGTCTGAATTTTGATTTCCAAGAAATACAGTTTATTAGATTCATAATAAGTTATTTATACGTAGTAAGGGTATTGTTAAATACATATACAAGATCTGAGTTAATGCTGCTAGCTTCTTTTGAACTCTTAGATAAATTTCTAGCTCCGGTCTTAATTACCTACCAAGTTGGTGTGTACTATATGTTCAAATTACAGATAGGAATGTCTTGTAGAGCTAAAGTTAAATTAATAACTTTATGAATCCAAATATATTAAGTCTATGAAAGATATAGCATAGTATTCATTAAAAACAAATAAAGTAGAAAATTAATATTATTACCAACAATAAATATATTGTACAAATAATCTTGATTCACAACATATAATGCTTTAACACACAATTATTATATATAATAAGTTTTTTCAATTCAACCATAGCAAAAGAGGGGGAAAAGATCTTTTTTTTTTAAAACTAAAAAATGGATGAGAGTTTCAACTACATTAAACATTTTGATAAATGTTTATCAGGTGCAGTTTTTGATGTTTCAGCTCATCAAATTCTTGAATTCTATAGAGAGTCTTGGAGAGAGAGAAAATTAGGGACTGAGAATGTTGATTTGATAGAAGATGCACAATCTAATCTACAATCAGTTGGACAAAAGTGTCAAATGGAGAGATTTTGACATCCTTTGCAATGTTAAATGTAAGATGATTTACAATTTTTTGTTTTGTTGGCTTCATGATAAATAATTTATACATATAAAGTTTATTTTAAAATGTACATAAAATTTGAGCAAAAGTTGAATGGTTATGTCGAACCCCTAGAAAAAGCTCTAGCTTTTACAAAGATTAATTAGGGGAGGCAGAGGTAAGTTTTATGTTCTTGAATTCTGATATTTTCAAATGATACTTTACTAGGTTCTTGATAAATTGTTTATGCTTCTTTGTAAAACACAGATACAGGATCTGAGTCACAACTAGCTTCTGCTGAACTCTTAGATAAATCTCTAGTTTCAAACTCAATTGGTGGACTAGAAGGTAAAATTTTAAGTGTATGTATTCTGAATTCTAGAATACATAACACACTAAGTTGTTGACAAATTATTTATATATATTAAATAAATTTAAAACATATATGCAGGATTTGAACCATAGCTACAGAGTTCATTCGAACTTGTAAACAAAGTACTAGCTCCAACCCTAATTCTAGGACTTTTAATTTTATGAATTCGAATTAAAAAAACATAGTGCATTGGATTCTTACTATATTATTTTGACATAATAAGTGAATTGTTAAATACATCAGTAGAATTTGAGTCAATGCTACTAGCTTCGACCTCGATTGGTGGACTAGAAGGTAAGCTTTTAAGATTATAGATTTTTAATTTTAGAAAACATAAAACACTAAGTTTTTGAGAAATTATTTTTATACATTAAATAAATTTAAAACTTATATGTAGGATTTGGAACAAAGCTACAGAATTCTTTCGAACATGTAGACAAAGTACTAGCTCCATCTAATTCTAGGAGGTCAAGGTAAGATTTTTATTTTTCTGAATTTTGATTTCTAAAAGACACGGTTTATTGGATTCATAATAAGTTATTTATACGTAATAAGGGAATTGTTAAATACATATATAGAATATGAGTCAATGATGTTAGCTTCTACTGAACTCTTAGAGAAATTTTTGGCTCCGACCTCATATAGTGGACTAGAAGGTATTTTAAGTTTATGAATTATGAATTCTAGGAAACATTAAACACTAATTTCTTGATAAATTATTTATATATATCAAATAAATATTAAAACACATATATCGGATATGAGCCAAAGCTACAGGGTGCTATCGAACTTGTAGAAAAAGTACTAGCTCCAACCTTGATTCTAGGAGGCGAATGTATAAGTTTGATTTTGAATATAAAAAACACGGTTTATTGAATTTTTAATAAGTAATTTATTCATATTAAGTGAATTGTTAAACACATATACATGATCCGAGCCAATGCTACTAGCTTCTGCTGAACTCTTAGATAAATCTTTAGCTCTGACCTCAATTAGTGGACTAGAAGGTATGATTTTAAGTAATGGATTCTGAATTCTAGAAAACATTTTAGTGAGTTCCTGATATATATATATATATAATATTTTAAAATACATATATAGATTTGTGCCAAAGCTACCAAGTTATGTTAAAAGTACTTCCAACCCTGATTCTAGGAGGCGAATATAAGATTTTGAAGTTTATAGATTTTGAATTCTAAAAAATACAGTTTATTTGATTTTTAATAAGTTATTATATATATTAATTTAACTGTTAAACAAATATAAAGAATTTGATTCAATGCTACTGGCTTCATCTGAACTCCTATATAAATCTCCAGTTTCGACCTCGATTAGTAGATTAGAAGGTAAGAATTTAAGTTTATGGATTCTAAATTCTAGAAAAACATAAAACACTGAGTTCTCGACAAATTATTTATCTATAATAAATAATTTAAAAACATATATACAGGATTTGAACCAAAGCTACAAGGTTCTTTCGAACATGTCAAAGAAGTACCAACTCCAAGCATGATTCAAGGAGGCGAAGGTAAGACTCTTAAGTATGGATTTTAAATTTTAAAATCATAGGTTATTTAATTCCTAATAAGTTATTTAATTTATACATATAAAAAATTTGACTCAAAGTTGTTGGGTTATATCGAACCCATGCACAAAGCACTAGATCCAGCGCAGATCATTTTCTCAGAGGAGAAAAGCACCTTAGATATTGATAAAGAAATTTGTACAACCTAGCAATGCAAAAGAAGAGGTCAAAGAGAGAGAAAAAGAAAAAAGAAGCAATCTAGTAATGTTGATGGTGATTCTCGGTTTCCTATTGGATGGGAAAAAATTGTGAAAGATCGCAAAACGGGTAAACTTGCAGGCTATAGTTATAAAGTAACTAAATTAATTTTTTGAGTCTTTGTTATAATTTATTTATATGACTAAATTTTTATTTTAAGGTTATTTTTAATCCAATTCCATTTTGTTTTTGTGATATGCAGCTTTATGAGGACCTAGGTGCAAACAAAACTTTTCGATCAAAAAAAGAAGCTAAAGCATATATTGAGGAACAAAAATCGTTTGAAGTTGACAGGTTATACAACCTTTTATGGAAAATCCTCCTTCTTTCTCATTTTCCTAATATTTCAGTTCTTTATCATGATTCTTGTTATTTTTGAGTAAATATTGTGAAATCACAGTATCTTAATTTGTTTGTTTTGTTTTCTTCCTGTATGATCAACGGTTTTAGTTTACAATTATTCAATTTGTCTTACAACTAAATTGTAATTGTTTTTTTTTTTTTTTGATTCCTTCTATTTTTAGGGGTAAATTTTTTTTAGAAGACACCGAACGCGGTATTCAAGTCGGTAAGACTTTGAATAAGTTATACTTTCTAAAAAAATACTATCATTTGTTTCTTATTTATTATCATTCTCATCCTATTTTGAAGCTTTTTTTATTTTGAAAATACTAACAAGACATTCTTCTTTTCATCTGAAGACATGCAAACTATATCGATCAGTGATCAAGTTATTACGTCTCAGTCTGAAATTAGTGGGACTAGTGGAGATGTGGTGTTAAATGCAAACACCTGATCAAAGTAGAAATAGAATCTTCTATTTGGAGTGCCTTTGAGATAATTAAATATATTTATTAATGTGGCTTAGCCATATTGATTCTTGTTAATGAATGATAATTTAATGATCATGATTTACAATGTATTTTGTCCAAATATTATGAACAAATTTGTGTATTCTATTATTATTTATTAGACTTTTACCATGTCTGTCATATTTTCATTGATATATTTTATGCTTTTCTTGACCAGATGTTTCATTAATAATGGAGAAATATGTTTTTAAAGACATTTATTAAATAATTAAAGCATGCTCAAATGTCAAAATCCTTATGCTGTTATTCTATTTTAAAAATTTATTAACTTAAGCTTAGTATTAAATAGAATCTTCATGGATGAAAAATAGAAAAATAGAAAAATAAACCAGGTTATAAATACTTGCATTATGTTATTCTCGGTATGAACTGTGAACTTAAATAACCTGAAAAACTGACATTTTGTCTTTCCATATTTATAGTTTTTTTTTGTTGTGGTAAGTCTTCACCAAAGTTGGAGTCTGGATATTGGTAGAGCTTGGTTTAACCCCTACCATACATGTAAATTAAATATAAAGAAGAAAACTAAGAGAGGACATAGGCCTGACCTCCCATATACACATATAGTTAGTAAAATCATCAAAAAAAACTTCATGAAAGATATAATATACATTAGTGAATGTCATTAAAAAATGTGACTTTTCTAGATAGTCTTTACTTTAATCGTTCTGTTTTGAATATTTTGTTTAGTTTGTAAATGGATGGTAGTCTTGTTTTATGGAATATGTCTTGTAAGAAAAGTACAATAGTAGTTGGATAGGTAAAATCCTCTACTAACTTTAGAAAAACTTATGTAGATATATATGTATGTCTTTTGTAACCTAATGAATGAAAAAAGATTTCGTTGAACCTTATCTTTTTTTTCTAAAGATTCAAATACTAACAGTGGTATCACGAACCCTTCTTCTTGAGGGATCTGTGAAGGCAAGAAAGTTATGGTGATCCTTCTTCTAAGGTGAGAGCTGAGCAGGAGTAACATGACATTCAACAATTTCTTGGGTGCAGACCCTCCTATGTTTACATGAGAAAAATAAATTACCACATATGGGTGATAAAGACAGTAACACCTCGGTATTTGAAAGAGCTAAAAATAGAAAGAACTAAATTGGAAATAGAAAAATCTGAAATTTTGCAAGTTAGGCCTAAGTTATGAGCTTTGGGTCAACTTCAAATGACCATAACTTTCAGTACAGGATGATTTAGGTGGCCCATCAGATACCAAATGAAAGTTCTTGGGATCCTCTTTCCAACGCCACTGAGTTTGCTAATTTTTGAGCTCGTATGAGGAAGATATGTCCATTTGAAGTTAGGCTGGCCATTTAAGGAAAGTTACCCAAAAATATGAGGGGTATTTTGGTCTTTTCCTTACCCAATCAGCTTAAAACATTTTTTTGTAAATAATTAGGGGTCTAAACTGATTTGATTCAATTTACAAATCCTAATTTACGCTAGGGCTTGGAGAGAAGTTCAAGAAGAGGAGAAAAGGAAAAAAGTCAAGGCGATCTTCATGTTTTCTTGCGAATCAAAGGTTGTTTCGCCAAGGGTTTAATCCCTAAGAGGTATGTGAGTTCTCATAGTTTTGGGTTCATTCACCCACACGCCAATCATGTTATTTTCAGCCCAAATTCGTTCTTAAAGTAGAAGAATTTGAGTTCTTGTAAAGTTTTCTTGAAATACCTTTCATAATCTTGATTGCTGGGATTTAGATGAGTTCTTAAGATAAGTGTTGGTGTTTTGAGAGTTGTTTCGAGTAGATTATCGTGTACATACGTTGAGTATTCGATTCTAAGTGATTGGGGAAGAAAGCATTCGATTCTAGTCGAATTAAGGTCAGAAAACAAGTAAAAGATTTTGTCGGAATTGCCTGGGGGAATGGTGGCGCGGCGCGCCATGGATACACTAGCAGTGCGCTAGAAATGGATCTTTGAACTTAGGAGCTAGTGCCCCGCGCCAGTAGTGCTCCTGGGTCGTCTGGCCCCACCCTTTTTCCGTCTTTTACCTGTCTAAGTTCTCCTAAGTGTACTTTCACTCCCTATTGATTCTAACTACTCTAAACTCTTCTAAACATCTAGAAATCATTCACAACATGAATCATGACCTTGAATTCAAAATTCAAATTCAAGGTAGAGCTAAGAGTCAAGTCTTGAGAGTTCTTCAAGTCATTTTAAGAAGTCTTTTACAAATTATTTTAAAACTTGTTTTAAGACTTGAGCATTGAGTTGAGGAAGAGTAAGCGCTGAGTTCATTTTCTTTAAAATGATATATGGGAACTAATTATTCCAAAGAGAAATGTTTTTACATTTAAGAAAAGAGGAAACATAGATTTCCAAAGAGTTCATGAACAATTTTCAGTGTTATTTCTTTTTAGAGAAACATTTGAGTAATAATCTAAAGTCGAGGAAGAGGAAATGTTTTCTTAAAAACATAATGATCCAAGTATATTTTGGGAGTAGTATTGAGCGTTAATATAGGGGAGAGTTCTAACAACTCACAACTCCCATAAACCATGTAGCCAACGTGGGTAGAAAATGGTCATACTTTTTAGATGATTCCTTTATTTCTTGTTAGCATAGACTAGTGGATCCACTTAGTTAAGGAGTTCTATACCCCGACAAAGTATAGGACAGTTCTGACAGTGTGGGCTAGATGTTGTATCAACACATAACTCAAAATTATGGTTGTCGGTTAGAGAATATCCCGAACATAGTTATTTTGTATTTTTGCATTCAAACAGAGTATTAATGTATTTTTCAATACATTGAGTGTTATCTACTATTTTCAAAGCTTTTCTTTAAATTGCATCTTTGTCACTACTTTATATTTAAATGAGTTGAGTTGAGACGATATAAGTGTTTCTTCAGTTCTAGTTCAAGCATATGTCTTGTTTTAGATTTCCCCTCACATTCTCATACATTCCATGTACTGACGCCATTTGGCTTACATCTTTTATGATGCAGATACAGGTATCCTGGATCAGCATCCAGTGCTTCATTGATCTAGTTGAGTTCCAGAGTTATTGGTGAGAATCCTTGCTTCCGAAGGATCCCTTCTTTATTTTTAGTTATTTCAATTGTTAGGATGATCGAGGGTCTTGTCCCGACACCCCTCATAGTATTCGAGGCTTTGTAGATAGATAAACATAGTTCATGAGTCTTTTTATTTTCAGTTGTATATGTTGAAAGTTAAGTGCCCACTTTTGCTAGTTGAATGTTTATTTCTAATCATTATGAGTTTATATTTAGAGACATTTGAGTTATAGTTTACTTTTTTGAGTGCTTTTGATATGAGTAAGTCTTCCATTAAGAGTTAAGCCAGACCAAGGATTCTCTTGGGGACAACAATAGTTCTCGAGTGCCAGCCATGTCCGCGGTGTAGGCTCTGGGTGTGACAAACTTGGTATCAGAGCAAAGAGTTCAAGAGTCCTAGGATGTCTATGAAGCCGTGGATGTAGAGTCTTAGTTATCAGTTTGAAGTGCGCCACATCTAAAATTAGGAGGCTGCAACATTTAGGAACTATCTCACTTCTTTCATACTCTTTTCGTGCGATAAAGTTGATCTCTATAAAAGTTTCTTTCTAATTCGTGCTTGCGCGTATCTTTTAGATCATGCCTCCACAAAGAGTTGTCTGAGGTCGTCCTCCTAGGAGGAATGTTGAGGATCAAGGGGTACCTAATGCACTAGAAGTGCAACCCCAAGGAGAGGTCACTAATGTTGAGTTCCAGGATGCTATCCGGATGTTGAGCCAAGTAGTGACCAACCAAGCTGGAAAACAAAGAGGGAATCATCAGGTTGTGGATGATACATCCAAAATCTGTGAGTTCTTAAGAATGAATCCTCCAGACTTCACCGGTTCAAGTGTCACTAGGGATTCGAAAAACTTTATGGAAGAGTTGTCGAAATTGTTTGAGATTATGCATATTGTTGATGCTGGGCGAGTGGAACTAGTTGCATACCAATTGAAGGGTGACACTAGAATTTGGTTTGACCAATGGAAGAAGAATAAAGTTGAGGGTGCATTTATTGTGAGCTGGGTTGTGTTAGAGGAGGCCTTCTTGGGAAGTTTCTTTCCTCGTGAACTGAGAGAGGCCAAGGTAAGGGAATTCCTCACTCTTAATAAGGAATCTATAAGTGTTCATGAGTACAGCCTCAAATTCACCCAACTTTCCCGCTAAGCTCCGGAGATTATTACTAGCATGAGAAGCAGGATGAGTTTGCTCGTTGCTCGGTTGTCTCATGTTTCAAGTAAGGAGGGCAAGACAACTATGCTGATATGAGATATGGACATATCAAGACTTATGATCCATGTGCAACAAGTTGAGGAAGATATGCAGAGGGATAGAGAAGAGTTCCGAAATAAGAAGGCAAACACATCAGGAAATGAGTCTGGGCAATAGAAGAATAATACAAAATGGTCATCATTCCAATAGAATCAAAATGGACTTGCTCCATCATCTTCTAGTGCACATGCACCAAGGAATAGATGTGAGTTTAAGAATCAGAATTCTCACAACTTCAGAACTAGACCTGCACATTCTCAAGGTAGTGTTGCACAAGGAGGTAATGGGACTCCTGCATGTGCTAAGTGTGGTAGGACCCACTGAAGAGTGTGTCGTGATGGCTCCACTAGTTGTTTCAACTGTGGTCAAAATGGTCACTTCATGAGAGAGTGTCCAAAGAACATGCAATATAATGGTAATGGGGGCAATAGAGCCCAATCTTCTTCAGTTACTCCACTAGACAGAGTTGCACCTAGAGGGTCTACTTCAGGAACATGCGGAGGAGCAAACAGTCTGTATGCTATCACTAGTCACCAAGAGCAAGAGAATTCGCCAGATGTTGTCACTAGTATGATCAAAGTCTTTTCTTTAGATGTTTATGCTTCGCTAGATCCAAGAGCGAGTCTATATTTTGTGACTCTTTAAATTTCCATGAATTTTGATATTCTTCGTGAGCAACTTCTTGAGCCCTTCGGTTTTTCTACACCTGTTGGTGAGTCTATTCTAGCTGAGAGAGTTTATCGTGGTTGTACCATTTCCATCAATCACAGGGACACCATGGATGACTTGGTCGAGTTAGACATGGTAGATTTTGATGTTATTCTAGGTATGGACTGTCTTTATGCCTATTATGCCTCATTTGATTGTAGAACTCGAGTAGTTAAGTTCCAGTTTACTAATGAGCAAGTTATAGAGTGGAAGAGTAGTTCAACATTGCCTAAGGGTCATTTTATTTCGTACCTTAAGGCAGGAAAGTTAGTTTCCAACGGGTGCATCTACCACTTAGTCCGAGTTAATGACTCTAGTGTTGAGACACCCCTATTCAGCCAGTCCCAGTTGTTAGTGAGTTTCCAGAGGTCTTTCCAGATGATCTTCCCAGAGTCCCTCCAAAGAGAGAAATAGACTTCGGTATAAATATTCTTCCTGATACTCATCCTATCTCTATTCCTCCATATAGAATGGCTTAAGTAGAGTTGAAAGAGTTAAAAGAGAAGTTGAAACATCTTCTTGAGAAAGGTTTCATTCGAACAAGTGTCTCACCTTGGGGAGCTCTGTTCTTATTTGTGAGGAAGAAAGATGGTTCTCTTAGAATGTGCATAGATTAGCGTCATTTGAACAAGGTCACTATCAAGAATAAGTATCCTCTTTTGAGAATTGATGATCTTTTCGATCAACTTCAGGGTGCCACTTGTTTTTCTAAGATAGACCTCAGATCTGGCTATCATCAGTTAAAAGTAAGGGAGAGTGATATTCCTAAGACAACTTTTAGGACCTGTTATGGTCATTATGAGTTTCTGGTCATGTCATTTGGTTTGACTAATACTCCTACAACATTCATAGATCTTATGAACAGAGTATTCAAGCCTTATCTATATATGTTTGTGATCGTATTCATTAATGACATTCTAATCTATTTGAGGAATTGGGAAGATTATGTTAGTCATCTCAGAATAGTTCTTCAAACTCTCAAAGATAGAGAGTTGTGTGCTAAATTTTCCAAATGTGAATTTTGGCTTCAGTCAGTGGCATTCTTAGGCCACATTGTTTCTGGTGATGGGGTTCGAGTTGAAACTCAGAAGATTGAGGCAGTGCAGAACAGGCCTAGACCCATGTTTCCAACTGATATTAGGAGTTTCTTGGGATTGGATGGTTATTATAGAAGGTTCAGTGAGGGGTTCTCATATATCTCATCTCCATTGACCAAGTTGACTCAAAAAATATTTAAGTTTCAATGGTCTGAAGCTTGTGAGAAAAGCTTTCGGGAATTGAAAACTAGGTTGACTACTGCCCTAGTGTTGACCTTACCGGAGGGTACGCAAGGTCTTGTTATGTATTGTGATGCATGCGTCCAGAGTTGGATTTGGTATGTATCGATGCAGAATGACAAAGTTATAGCCTAGGCCTCCAGACAACTTAAGGTTCACAAGAGGAATTACCCAACCAATGATCTAGAGTTGGCTGCTATAGTGTTTTCTTTGAGAATCTGGCGTCACCATCTTTATGGTGTTCATGTAGATGTGTTCACCGACCACAAGAGTCTTCAATATGTATTCAGTCAGAAAGAGCATAATCTCAGACAAAGGAGGTGGTTGGAGTTACTCAAGGATTATGATATGAGTATTCTCTATCACCCAGGTAAGGCTAATACTATTGTTGATGCATTGATCAGGTTGTCTATGGGTAGTACTTTCCATGTTGAGGAAGACAAGAAAGAGTTAGCTAAAGATGTGCACAAACTTGCACGATTGGGAGTTCGGATAATGGATCCCAATGAAGGATGAGTAGTGGTGATGAATGGGGCTGAATCATCATTAGTGTCTGAAGTGAAAGAGAAACAAGATCAAGAGCCTATTTTGCTTGAATTGAAGGAAAATATTCATAAGCAAATGGTGATGGCTTTTGAACAAGGGGGAAATGATGTATTGAGGTATAAAGGTAGATTGTGTGTACCAAAGGTGGATGAACTCCAAGAAAGGATCATGGAGGAAGCTCGTAGCTCTAGATATTCTATCAATCCGGGTTCCACAAAGATGTATTGCGACTTGACAGAAGTCTATTGGTGGAGTAGTATGAACAGGGGTATTGTAGGGTTCGTTGCTAAGTGCGGAATTGCAAATAGGTCAAGGTAGAGCACTAGAGGCCCGTTGGTATGGCTCATAATATAGATCTTCTGGAATGGAAGTGGGAGATGATTAATAAGGATTTTATTACAAGTTTACCAGGCAACATGATTCGATTTGGGTAATTGTAGATCGAATGACTAAATCAGCCCATTTCTTACTGGTAAAACAACCCATTCAGCAAAAGATTATGCTAAGTTATATATTCAAGAGGTAGTCAAACTTCATGGAGTTCCGGTATCCATCATTTCTGATAGAGGTGCGTAATTCACCGCACAATTTTTGAAGTCTTTCCAGAAAGTTTTGGGTTCGAAGGTGAACCTTAGTACTTCTTTTCATCTTGAGATGGTCAAGCAGAACGTACAATTAAAACTTTAGAGGATATGTTAAGGGCGTGTGTGATCTATTTCAAGGGTATTTGGGATGATCACTTACCTCTCATAGAGTTTGCTTACAACAATAGTTATCATTCTAGCATCCAGATAGCTCCTTATGTGTCTCTTTATGAGAGAAGATGTAGATCTCCTATTGGATGGTTTGAGGTTGGTGAAGCTGGGTTGATAGGGCGAGACTTGGTTCATCAAGCCGTGGGAAAGTGAAGATTATTCAAGAGAGGTTGAAAACAACACAAAATCTTCATCAATCCTATATAGATGTTAGGAGAAGAGATTTAGAGTTTGAAGTAGATGATTGGATTTACTTGAAGGTTTCACCCATGAAGGATGTTATGAGTTTTGTCAAGAAAGGGAAGCTTAGTCCCTAGTATATTTGTCCTTACAAGATATCCAAAAGGATTGGCAATGTAACTTATTAATTGGAGTTACCGTCAGAATTAGCAGTGGTTCATCCGATATTTCCATGTTGAAAAAGTGTATGGGTGATCCTTCACTTATCATACCGACTGAAGACATTGGTATTAAGGATAGCTTTTCTTATGAGAAGATCCCTATTCTGATTTTGGATTGTCAGGTTCGAAAGTTGAGAACCAAGGAGGTAGCATCAGTCAAGGTCTTACGGAGGAATCAATTTATTGATGAGGATATGAAGAAGAGATGCCCACATCTCTTTGAGTCCGGAGAAATTCCAAATCAAGGTACTAATCTTTTTCTTGGTATTTACTTTTAGATTAAATGATGTGTTACTTTGCATATTGAGTGTTTGAGCTGGGTGTTAGATGTTACCACCCTTAGTCTACTTAGAGTAATCTCATTTGAGGATGAATGTTCCCAAGGGGGAGATATTGTAATACCTCGGTATTTGAAAGAACTAAGAATAGAAAGAATTAAATTGGAAATAACAAAATCTGAAATTTTGCAAGTTAGGCATAGGTTATGAGTTTTGGGTCAACTTCAAATGACCATAACTTTCAGTACATGATGAGTTAGGTGGCCCATAAGAAATCAAATGAAAGGTCTTGGAATCCTCTTTCCAACATCATTATGTTTTCTAATTTTTGAGCTTGTGTGAGGTAGATAAGCACGTTTGAAGTCACGTTGTCCATTTAAGGAATGTTACCTGCAAATATGAGGGCTATTTTGGTCTTTTCCTTACCTGATCAGCTTAAAACTTTTTTAGTAAATAATTAGGGGTATAAACTGATTTGGTTTAGTTGTACCAATTCTAATTTACGCAAGGGTTTTGAGAGAAGTTTAAGAAGAGGAGAAAAGGAGAAAAGCTAAGGTGTTCTTCAAGTTTTCTTGCGAATCAAAGGTTGTTTCACCAAGAGTTTAATCCCTAAGAGGTATGTGAGTTCTCATAGTGTTGGGTTCGTTCACCCACAAACCAATCATGTTATTTTCAGTGCAAATTCGTTCTTAAAGTTGAAGAATTTGAGTTCTTGTTGAGTTTTCTTGAAATACTTTTCATAGTCTTGATTGTTGGGATTTCGATGAGTTCTTGATATAAATGTTAGTGTTTTTAGGGTTGGTTCGAGTAGATTATCATGTACATACGTTGAGTATTCGATTCTAAGTGATTGGGGAAGAAAGCATTCGATTCTAGTCGAATTAAGGTTAGAAATGAGTAGAAAATATCATCGGAATTGCTTAGGGGAATGATGGCGAGGTGCACCACAGATGCGCCAGCAGGGCTGGCATGGCACACTAGCAGTGCGCCAGAAATGGGTCTCTGAACTTAGGGGTTGGCGCCGCGTGCCAGCAGTGCGCCCGGGTCATCTGCTCCCACCCTTTTTCCGTCGTTCTACCCGTCTAAGTTCTCCTAAAGTGTAATTTCACTCCGTATTGATTCTAACTACTATAAACTACTTCTAAACACCTAGAAATTATTCACAACATGAATCATAACCTTCAATTCATAATCCAGATTCAAGGTAGAGCTAAGAGTCAAGTCTTGAGAGTTCTTTGAGTCATTTTAAGATGTCTTTTACAAATTATTTTAAAACTTGTTTTAAGACTTGAGCATTGATTTGAGGAAGAGTAAGAGCTGAGTTCATTTTCGTTAAAATGATATATTGGAACTAAGTATTCCCATGAGAAATGTTTTTACAATTAAGAAAAGAGGAAATACCGATTTTCAAGGAGTTCATGAATAATTTTTAGTATTATCTCTTTTTAGAGAAACCTTTTGAGTAATAATGTCAAAGTTGAGGACGAGGAAATGTTTTATTTAAAACATAATGAGGTAAGTATATTTTGGTAGTAGTATTGAGCACCGATATGGGGGAGAGTTCTAACAACTCACAGCCCCCCAAAACCATGTAGCCCAACATGGGTAGTAAAGGATCATACTTTCTAGATGATTCATTTCTTGCTTTTTAGCATAGACTAATGGATCCACTTAGTTAAGTAGTTCTATATCCCGAAAAACTATAGGCCAGTTCTGGCAGCGTGGGCTAGACGTTGTATCATCACATAGCTTAAAGTGATGGTTGTCGGTTAGAGAATCTCCCAAATAGAGTTATTTTGTATTTTTGCATAAAAACAAAGTACTGTTGTATTTTTCAATACATTGAGTGTTATCTACTGTTTTAAAAGCTTTTCTTTATATTGTATCTTTATCACTACTTTATATTGAAATGAGTTGAGTTGAGACGAGGTAAGTGTATCTTCAGTTCCAGTTCAAGCTTCTTTCTTGTTTTAGATTTCCCCTCACATGCTCGTAAATTTCATGTATTGATGCCATTTGGCCTGCATCTTTTATGATGCAGATACAGGTAACCAGGATCAACATCCAGCGCTTTGTTGATCCAGCTAAGTTCCAGAGTTATTGGTGATCCTCCTTGCTTCCAGAGGATTCCTTCTTTATTTTTAGTTATTTCAGTTGTTAGGATGATCAAGGGTCTTGTCCCGATATCCCTCATAGTTTTAGAGGCTTTGTAGATAGATAGAAATAGTTCATAAGTCTTTTCATTTTCAGTTATTTATGTTGAAACTAGAGTTGCCACTTGACTAGTTGAATGTTTATTTCTAAAACATTCTTAGTTTCTCTTTTGAGACATTCGAGTTATTGTTTACTTTTCAAGTGCTTTTGATATGAGTAATTCTTCCGCTAAGAGTTAAGCCAGGCCAAGGGTTCACTTGGGGACAACAATGTTTCTCGAGTGCCGGCCACGCTCGGGGTGTAGGCTCGGGGAGTGACAAAGACAAAGTCTTATCTAAAAGTTATTAGTCTATGAGAAACAATTTAAAGTGAAGATGAACCTCCTCCACTTGGACCAAATCTAATAGCTGTACAAATGAAGATTTATGACGATGCGAAGTCCAGGAAACCAAAGGCTCTCACCTGTCTTCATTAAGCACTTTTAGATGTGATTTTCACAAGAATAATGGCTTGTGAAACACCTAAATAAACGTGAGAGGATCTAAAAGAAGAGTTCGATGGAAGTGATAGAGTGAATATTATCAAACTCTTAACCGTCAAAAGAGAATTTGAGATGTTAAGTATGAAAGAAGGATATACTGTGACAGAATACTCTTCCAAACTTTTGAAGATTGTAAACAAAATAAGATTGTTTGGTGAAGCCTTTACAAATTCAAAGGTGGGGGAGAAGATGATGATAAGTGTAACACCTCAGAACTTAGCTAAGATCGAACAACAGAAAAAGGCTAAACCACGGAGGGGTTCACGGGCCGTGAATAGGACAACAACCCGTCACCCTCGATGTGGTTCACATCCAATTAGGCACGGAGTTCCACAAGCCCCTTCATGAACCGTGGAACCCAACATGTGTTCAAGATCATCAATAAGCGCTTTGTTGAGATCACTTTGCACTCCAATTAGCTTTTGTTGAGCCTCTTTGTATTCTGGAGGACATAACTTTTATTTTTAGTTTAGTCATTTTAGGGCGTTGTGGGACTTGTCCCGGCATCCATGTTGAACTATAACGGCTTCATAGATAGATAGAGGTAAGGATTCTTTCAGTATGTACTTTTCCTTGAGATGCTTTTGCAAACTATTATACTTGTGTTATTGAGTATTTTACAGACAATTTTAGTTGAGCATTTACTCATAGTTTAAATGTTCAAAAATGCTATTTTAAGACTTTTATTACTTGAGTGAGTCTGCCACTAAGTAGTCAACCAGGCCAAGGGTTCGCTTGGGGACCAACAATGGTCCTCGAGTGTCGGCCACGTCAAGGGTATATGCTCGGGTTATGACATATGATCTCTCAACTCCCTCTCTAGTTAGTCCTTTTGTCAGCTGATCCAACATATTATCCTTTGACTTCATATAGTTAATTGTAGTAACTCTACTAGAGAGTAGTTCTCTTACGATAATATATCTACAGCTTATAATATGGCGAGACATTCCGTTATACATCATGATTCTGTCCCTAACTATTGTAACTTGACTATCATAATGCATGCATATTGGTGCCAACTGTTTTGGCCAGAGAGAAATATCTTCTGAGAAATTCTTGAGTCATTCAACTTCTTCACCAACCTTATTTAGAGCGATATTAAACTCAGATTCCATTATAGACCGAGCAATATATGTCTATTTGGAAGATTTTCCAGACTGCATCTTTACAGAGAGTAAATACATACCCACTTGTGGATTTTACTTCATTTGACCTGATGATCCAGTTTGCATCACTATATCCTTTCAATACTGCTACATCTGTGTTATAGTGCAAAGCCTAGTTTTGAGTATGTTTTTAAATAACCTAAAAATCTTTTCAGTACATGTGAATTAGGGTCATAAGGAACCTCTACCACTAACTCGAGTTCAAAGATTCTCTACGGATTAAGTTTTTTGCATAGGATAATGGAATGATCAACTTCAAATGAGAATATCTCTTAGAATATAAAGTGTTATGAGTTTAATTACTTATCAAATTGAAGGTCTTTGAGTCTTTTTGCAATGCCACTGACCATTTGTAAATCAGAGTCCGGAGTAAAAAGTTATGATCATTTTACCAAAGATGCTCCAATTTGAAGAGTTTATCCACACCAGTCACAATAGGATTCATACTCTGATTGTAGGACTTGTACTGAGACCCGTGGAAAACTTTAGCGAGTCCAAAAATATGACACAGGCAACCACGAGTCATCCTAAAATTATGTATTTTATTATTTTTCAAAAAGGAGAAATGAAGACAAATATTTTTGTCTACCAAAATACTTCCATTGTTTAGCAGATTCACAAAGAGGGTAAGCATTTCTTTCTTTCTTGGGAGGGATATATAAAATAAAATAGTAATTGTGAGTCCAATGTTGTTTCTACTTGTATAAACACGTCTTAATATATTCACTTTAAGTGATATTTGACCAAAAAAGAACTTACCAAATTGGTGTATACTATATGTTCAAATTACAGATAGGAATGTCTTGTAGTGATAAATGTAAATAATAACTTTATGAATCCAAATCCATTAAGTCTTTGAAAGATATATCATAGTATTCATTAAAAACAAATAAAGTAAAAATTATATTATTACCAACAATAAATATACTGTACAGATAATCCAGATTCACAACATATATTGCTTTCACATACAATTATTATATATAATAAGTTTTTTCCTCTTAACCATAGGAAAAGAGAGGGAAAAGATCTTTTTTTTTTAAATAAAAAAATGGATGAGATTTCAACTACATTGAACATTTTGAGAAATGTTTTTCAGGGTCAGTTTCTGATGTTTCACCTCATCCAATTCTTGAATTCTATAGAGAGTCTTGGAGAGAGAGAAAATCAGGGATTGCGAATGCTGATTTGATAGATGATGCACAATCTAAGCTACAATCAGTTGGATAAAAGTGTCAAATGGAGAGAGATTTTGACATCCTTTGCAATGTTAAAGGTAAGATGATTTATAATTTATTATTTTGTTGGATTCATGATAAATAATATATACATATAAAGTGTATTTTAAAATATATATAAAATTGGAGACAAAATTGAATGGTTCTATAGAATCCATAGACAAAGCTCTAGCTTTTACTCTGATTAATTAGGGGAGTCAAAGGTAAATTTTATGTTTATGAATTCTGATATTTTCAAATCATGCCTTATTAGGTTCTTGCTAAGTTTCTTATAATTCTTTGTTAATTTTAAAACACAAATACATGATCTGATTCACAACTAGCTTCTGCTGCACTCTTAGATAAATCTATAGCTTCGACTTCGATTGGTGGACTAGAAGGTAAGATTTTAAGTTTATGGATTCTGAATTTTAGAAAACATAAAATACTAAGTTGTTGAAAAATTATTTATATATATTAAACAAATTTAGAACATATATGCAGGATTTGAACCAAAGCTACAGAGTTCGTTCTAACTTGTAAACAAAGTACTAGCTCCTACCCTAATTCTAGGAGGCGAGGGTAAGATTTTTAATTTTATGAATTTGAATTCTAAAAATCACAGTTCATTAGATTCTTCATAGTCTATTTATACATAATTTGTGAATTGTTAAGTACATCTATAGGATCTTAGTCAATGCTACTAGCTTTTGCTCAACTCTTAGATAAATCTATAGCTCTGACCTCGATTGGTGGACTCGAAGCTAAGATTTTAAGTTTATTGATTTAGAATTTTTGAAAAACATAAAACACTAAGTTTTTGACAAATTATATATATATATATATATATATATATTTAAATAAATTTAAAACATATATGTAGGATTTGGACCAAAGCTACAGAGTTCTTTTGAACTTGTAGACAAAGTACTAGCTCCAACTCTAATTTTAGGAGGCGAAGGTAGGATTTTTAAGTTTCTGAATTTTGAATTCTAAAAAACACAGTTTAATGGATTCATTATAAGTTATTTATACGTAGTAAGAAAATTTTTAAATACATATACTAGATCTGAGTCAATGTTGCTAGCTTCTATTGAACACTTGGATAAATTTCTGGCTCCAACCTCAATTACTTACCAAATTGGTGTGTACTATATGTTCAAATTACATATAAGAATGTCTTGTAGTGCTAAAGGTAAATTAATAAGTTTATGAATCCAAATCTATTAAGTCTCTCAAAGATATAATACAATATTCATTAAAAACAAACAAAGTAGAAAATTTATATTATTACCAACAATAAATATATTGTATAGATAATCCAGATCCACAACATATATTGATTTCACATACAATTAATATATATATTAAGTTTCTTCATCTCAACCATAGGTAAAGAGGGGGAGCCGATCTTTTTTTAAAACTAAAAAACGGATTAGAGTTTCAAGTACATTGAACATTTTGAGAAATGTTTTTCAGGCGGTGCAGTTTATGATGTTTTACCTCATCCAATTATTGAATTCTATAGAGAGTATGTGAGAAAGAGAAAATTAAGGATTGAGAATGTTGATTCAATAGATGATACACAATCAAAACTACAATCAGTCGGACCGAAGTGTCAAATGGAGAGATTATTTTACATCCTTGCAATGTTAAAGGTAAGATGATTTATAATTTACTGTTTTGTTGGCTTCATGATAAATAATTTATACATATAAAGCGTATTTTAAAATGTACATAAAATTGAGCCAAAGTTGACTGGTTCTGTCGAACACATAGACAAAGCTCTTGCTTTTACTCTGATTATTTAGGGGAGGCAAAGGTAAGTTTTATGTTTATGAATTCTGATATTTTCAAATCATACTTTATTAGGTTGTTGCTACGTTGTTTATGCTTCTTTGTTAATTTTATGTCACGACCCAAACCATCGTTATTGGCACCTACATTAACTCTCCGGTGGGAGAACCACTATTACAACACAAACCAAACAACTAAACCAAAACTAAGGCATTTAAGTATACGAAAACAGGAAAATACTAAGGAAAGAAATAGAGTTCCCATAAACTCTGACAAAAGTTTAACTACTAAAACGAAATGCGGAAGAAATAACTTAGAACCTGAAAGTCAATGTACCAAAATATCTAAATTTTAACAAGTCTAAACAGGAAGGGATGCAACCCCCAAACTAACGAACTAATCAACTAACTAGAAAAGTCCAAGTCCGAAATGGTGGATATAGACTAAAGAGAACTCATGGCAGCTTGGAAGAATTGGCTCAACCTTGAATTCGAACTATCACTGATCTTCTAAGCGAGGTCTGTCAATAGCCATCGGAAAATGCATTGTACTCAACAAAAATAAGAGCAAGTGCAGTATCAGTACACAAATACAGTGTACTGGTAGGATCACACGACTATCCCATAAGTGTAACACAAGCAAGTCAATACAACATTATAAACATGCAAAATACCGAACATATACAATACAGATTATCACATGCTCACTAATATACATAATTTTGACAAGTCATTGGTCCTCTCATGGAACCCAAACCGAAACATTTAGCATATCAGAACATGGTACCCGATCCAATGTTTATGCCAGAACATGGAAACCAATGCCATAATTATGCTGGAACGTGGCAACCGTTCCTAATTAGTTATGCCGGAACGTGGCAACCGATCCATTCAACACACCACAATCACAATTACAAGTATCTTCTCAAGTTCATACAAATAAGTCATGATTCATGCCATTCATCATTCATTTATCTCATTTATAACAAGTGTGATCAATCATGCAACATTCGCATACATGCAAGTATCATAATGAAGCAAGAACAAACATACATCACAATGTCATAGAATCACAACCATCACCTACCTTGAAACAAGCTTGAAACCCTAAGAAACTTGATCCTTCCCTTCCCGGATTCATTCCACTTGTTCTTGATCTACAAACAATCAATGTAATACGGGAATCAATAAACAATCACTAATTACCTGAATTACTAACAATTCTATGAACATTAGATCAAACCCATGATCCCAAGTATCAAAAATAGGGATGTTTCCACCATAGAATCAATATCAAAACCCTCCCCCATCGATAATTACCCATTCTATTACGTTCTACGATTCAAAAAATGGATTCGGGGAGTGAAAAGCCTACCTTTAGTCTCAAGAATGGTTAAAAACTGTTGAGAGTCACCTGGGTTCGTTCCTTAGCTCTAAAAATAAAAATAGTGCTGAATAATGTTGTTTAGGGGTTTATTTATGACCTTAAGTCGCTTTGAACCCGCCATAATGGCCCTCACCCCGCTTTAGTAGCCCCACCAGAGCCACACAAATCCCGTAAAAGTGGCCTGCACGGAACCAGTGAGCTATTTTAATAATTCTAAGACCCCCATTTCACAACACACCTATAACCAACTATGCTAAAAAAATACCGTTCATGCTAAGATCGATTCCAGGAGTTCTACTCGCCCAAATTTAATTCCATAAAGTCGTACGGATTCCTTAACGAGTTATCTGTCCACCCATATAATCATAATCATAACTAAATCACCTGATTGTTATCAGATTTACCTACACCTTAATGACTCCAATTTCATCCTAATCTGGACTAGGTTGGGAAATTTCAAGTTACTACGAAAAAGTTTTCCGACCCAAAAATTTTCTCCGCTGGCTTTTCTATAACAACGGAACCCGATCATTACAATAGATACCAATTTACCCATCACTCGTCCCTGAGTGATAAACTTAGGGAAAAAATTGGGCAAGGAAGGAATGAAATAGTGCCTGAATCGACGAATAATTGGGGATATTTGTCTCGCATGTCCCTCTCGGTTTCCTAAGTAGCTTCCTCAACCAGACGATGCTTCCATTGAACTTTCACTGAATTAATCTCCTTGGTCCTCAACTTTCGCACATTATGATCAAGAATTGCAATCGGTTCCTCCTTATATTGGAGGTCATTGTGTAACACAATTGAGTCCCACTTAATGGCATATTCCCCGTAACCATGATATCTCTTCAACATGGACACATGAAATACCGGATGAACACCCGATATATTAGGAGGAAAAGCCAATCTATACGCTACCGGCCCCACACATTCAAGAACCTCAAAAGGACCAATGTATCGCGAACTTAGTTTACCTTTCTTACCAAATCTCATCACCCCTTTCATGGGTGATACCTTAAGAAGAACATTCTCACCTATTTGAAATGCCATGTCTCTTACCTTATGATCCGCATACTTCTTCTATCTACTCTGGGCTGCTAAAAGCTTAGCTTGAATACTCCTCACCTTATCTTGAGCATCCTTCACTAAATCAACCCCCAAAGGCTTCACATCTCCAGCCTCAAACCATTATATGGGTGATCCCCTCTCATAGAGTTCCTCAAATGGTGTCATATCTATGCTGGAGTGATAACTATTATTATAGGAGAATTCACACAAAGGTAGGAACTTATCCCAATGTCCTCCAAAATCAATCACACATAACCTCAACATGTCTTCTAACACTTGGATAGTCCTCTCTGTCTTCTCGTCTGTCTGTGGATGTAAGGCTGTACTATGAGAGAGTTGTGTGCCCAATTCATCATGTAATTTCCTCCAAAACTTGGATGTGAATTGGGTACCACGGTCTGAGATGATAGAGAGGGGCACCCAATGCAACCTCACTATCTCTTTCACATACACCTTGGCCAATTGTTCAGCATTATAATCTATTCTTACCGGAATAAAATGGGCTGACTTAGTCAATCTATGAACCACTACCCAAATAGAATCAAATTTCCCCACAGTCTTGGAAAGACCAACCACAAAATCCATGGCTATCCTTTCCCACTTCCATTCTGGAATTGCCATTCTTTGAAGCAAACCTGCAGGCCTTTGATGTTCATATTTCACTTGTTGGCAATTTTGACACTTAGCCACAAACTCCGCTATATCCTTCTTCATGTCCGACCACCAATAAAAATGCTTCAAATCTCGGTACATCTTGGTCACACCCGGATGAATAGAATATTGCAAACCATGAGACTCTATTAACAACTTTTGAATCAATTCATCAACTTGAGGAACACAAATTCTTCCTTTGAAACTAAGTACACCTTCCGCATCAAGAGTGGTCTCTTGTACCTTACCAATCGCAGTCTTCTTTCTAAGCTCTTCCAAATTTTCGTGTTCAAATTGTTTGGCCTTGATCTCCTCAATTAATATGGTCCTCACTTGAATACTAGCTAACACCCCACCTCTTTCTGAGATGCCCAACTGCATGAACTTAGACTCTAAGGTCTGAAGTTCCTTAGTCAAAGGTCGCTTGGTTATACTTAAGCAAGCTAAACTACCCATATTCATTGCTTAAGTAACTTCATCCACCTTCGTTGTTTCAAATTCAGATCATTTTGAGTGAACACATGCTGCAAACTGTGATGATCGGTAAATATCTCACACTTAACACCATAAAGGTAATGCCGCCAAATCTTAAGAGCAAACACTACCGCCGCCAACTCCAAATCATGTGTTGGATAATTCCTATCATGCACATTCAATTAACGCTAGGCATAAGCTATAACATTCTTATCCTACATCAACACATCACCCAAACCAGAATGTGAAGCATCACAATAAACAATAAAATCTTTACCTTCAACCGGTAATGCTAGAATAGGCGCAGTGGTCAAGAGAGTCTTGAGCTTTCGGATGTTCTCCTCACATTTTTCAGTCCATTCAAATGGTATCTCCTTTTTGGTCAAATTGGTTGAGTGAGTGGCAATAGAAGCAAAGTTCTTCACAAAGAGACAATAAAAGCTAGCGAGACCCACAAAACTCCTAACTTCCATCACAGAGCTAGGCCGAACCCAATTCTTAACTGCCTCAATTTTTTGAGGATCGACCATTACCCCTTCTTTCGAAACTACATGTCCCAAAAATGCAACTGAAGTCAACCAAAATTCACACTTAGAAAATTTAGCATACAACCTTTGTTTCCCAAGAACACCCAAAACAATACGAAGATGGTCGGCATCCTCTTCCTCACTTTTTGATTAGACCAAAATATCATCAATAAAGACTATAACAAAAGAATCAAGAAATGGCTTGATCAGCCCATTCATTAAACTCATAAAAGTTGTAGGCGCATTGGTCAAATGAAAAGATAATAACCAAAAATTCATAGTTCCCATAGCGAGTTCTAAACGCCGTCTTGGACACATCCTCAGGCCTAATTTCCAATTGATGGTAGCCATACCTTAGATCCATCTTAGAGAAAACTGATGCACCTTGCAATTGGTCAAAACGATCATCTATTTGAGGCAAAGGATACTTGTTTCGAATAGTGACCCTATTCAATTGCCGGTAATCTATACACATTCTCATACTACCATTCTTTTTCTTAGGAAACAAAACTGGAGCACCCCATGGGGAAGCACTATACAAAGCTCTCTTAACTCTGCCGGAGCCATGCAATATGGAGGGATAGAAATGGGACGAGTACCGGGTTCTAAATCAATGCAGAAGTGTTTATCTCTCTTTGGAGGCATACCAGGCAAGTCACTAGGAAACACTTCTCTAAATTCTGACACCATAGGAATAGATTCAATGGATGGAGCCTCAATCTCAATATCCCTAATATGAACCAAGTAAGCCAAACAACCCTGCTCTACCAATTTTCTAGCCCGAATGGAGGATATGATCTTAGCTTGTTTAGGCTTGTACACCCCTTCCACTCTAATTTTTCCCATCCCAGAATTTCTAGAGTTACAGACTTAGTATTACAATTAAGAATAACATAATAAGGGGCAACCAAGTCATGCCTAAGATAATATCAAAGTCAGTCATATCCAAAATCACCAAATCAGCCCAAGTCTGAAAACCCATAAACAAAATAGGACAAACACGATAGAGATGGATGACTATGACTGACTCTCTAACTAGGGTAGAAATATGGATATGTGCATCAAGTATATCACAAATCATATCAGACTTTGAGGCATAACTCACGGATACATAAGAATAAGTAGAACCCAGATCAAATAACATATTAGGCATTCGATCACAGACAAGAATAGTACATGTGATCCCCGCGTCAGATGCCTTTGCCTCATTCTTGCCCGAAAAGGCATAACATTGAGTCTTATCATCTTAACGAGCCACTTCCCTGCCTTGTTTTATGTTACCCCTGCCAGCATTACCATTTCTTCTACCTCCACGGCCTTGTTGATTACCTTCTCGCCTACCTTGTGGATGTCCTTGACCATTATTACCATTCCCCGTGGGTACCTCTGCTCTAGATTGTTGTTGCGCGGAGTCTAACACACGTGGGTGGGGACAATCTCTCCTCATATGCATAGGTTACCACAATTGTAACATGTACGATCAAAAGAGGGCCTGCTGCCCATCGAAGGTGCGACTCCCTGGCTATCCTGAATAGAATTATAAGGTGGAGTTCCCGAGTAATTACCTGTAGAGGCGGGCATAGCGGACTGAATTTGCTTGGCTGCAGGCATTGGCCTTCTGAACCCCTTGGAGTAAGAACCTTGAAAGTTACCCGAGTTCTTGGCCCTTTTTGCCCATGCCTTAGCTTAACTGTCTCGTTTCACCCACTCCAGTTTCTTAACATAATCTTTTACCTCATTGAAGCTCCTCTCTGCAAAAGTCGTTCATAATACTTGCAACTCAGAATTTAGTACCCTAATAAATAACCGGATTCTCTCTTCCTCAGTAGTCACCAATTGAGTAGCGTATCTAGACAAAGCATGAAACTTGGCCTCATAAGCAGCCACAGTCATACCACCCTACTCCAAAGCCATAAATTCATCTTTCTTACGATCTCTCAAAGTCCTAGGCACATACTTTTCTAGAAACAAAGCATGAAATTGGGTCCAAGTAAGTGGAGCTAAAGTAGAAGATCTGCATTCCATATAATCTCTCCACCATTGCTTTGCCTCACATTGAAGTTTAAGGACACAAACTCAATCCCATACTGATGGACAATTCCCAACTTATCAAGCCTCTTGTAGCAATCTAAGATGAACTCATAAGCATCCTCACCCTCAGATCCAAGAAACACAAGATGCTTTAGCTTCAAAAACATAGTCAATATTTCATGCTCATTACCAGTCATAACAGAACCCAACAAAGGACGGAAGAAAGCATCATTACCTCCCGTTCCACCCTTCTTGGGCGCAATGCTAGCAGCATGATTAGTAGGAGCTTGAGTTGCTTGAGCAGATGGAAGCACTCCAGGACCAACCAACCCGTTCAAGAATGACATGATCTGTCGAGCTAACACTGGGTCTATGGAGGGGGACATCGGTAGTCTTAGCCTGCACCTCTTCCTCTTATCCCAAATCCTCAACATTCTCCTCTTCAATCTCTCCATGATGCGCATGAGGGTTCTTATTCACATGAGCATTCTCAACAAGAGCTCCATTCCCAGCAGGCTCTACTCTTCCATGGCCTCTACCCCTACCTTGACCGTGACCTCTCGCGGTATATTCCTTAGTTGAAACATTGACGGGAGCTATAGGCCTGACGTCATTGAATCTAGTATTAACCATCTGCAGACAGAAGAGTGAAGGAGGTTAGATATCAATATGAATCACTAGATACCAATTGGAATAAAGTCATAGCACGAAAGGAGACAAGAGAAAACTGAGAGATTTCCTAAGGTCCTATAGCCTCTCGAAGAAAAGTAAAGGCGTCCCCGTATCATTTTGCAAGACTCTATTAGACTAGTTTTGTTACATCGAGATCAACGAACCTAGGCTCTGAAACAAACTTTGTCACAGCCGAGACCATCGTGATTGGCATACACACTAACTTTTCGGTCCGAGAACCACTACTACAACCCAAACCAAACAACTAAACCAAAACTAAGGCATTTAAGTATACGAAAGCAGGAAAATACTAAGGAAAGAAATAGAGTTCCCATAATCTCTGACAAAAGTCCAACAACTAAAATGAAATGAGGAAGAAATAACCTAGAACCTGAAAGTCCATGTACCAAAACATCTAAAGTTCAACAAGTCTAAACAAGAAGGGATGCAACCCCCAAACTAACGAACTAACCAACTAACTAGAAAAGTCCAAGTCTGAAATTGTGGACAGACGAAAACGAACTCATGACAGCCCGAAAGAATTGGCTCAACCTTGAATTTGAATTGTAACACCCCGTACCTAGAAAGAACTAGAAAGACGTTAAAAATTTGAAAGTCTTTGTTTTTGGAAAGAATATAAAAATCTGGAGAATGTGTTAAGTATGTTAAGTTGGGTTTTGGTCAACTTCAAACGACCATAACTCCTAGCTCAGGATGAGTTAGGTGTGTTTCCAGATATCGTAGGAAAGATCTTGGAATAATCTTTCCAACGCCGCTATTTACATGATTCCGAGTGCGTGTGAGTAAGATATACCCATTTAAAGTTGGGAAGTTCAAATAAGGAAAGTCTAACCCAAATTTTAGAAGGGCATTATGGTCTTTTCCATACCCCATGACTTAATTTTCGTTTTTGGTTATTAATTAGGGTCTAAACTGATAGGATTCAGTTTACGCTTTTACGATATTGAGTTAGGGTTTTAGAAAAGAGAAAAGAAGACAAGAAAGGAGGAGAAGGAGCAAGAATCGTCAAGTTCTTCAAGAATCGCTTGTGGATTTCATCAAGGGGTAATCCCTACGAGGTATGTGAGTTCACATAGCATTGGGTTCATTCATCCACATGCCAAACATGTTTAATTCAGCATGAATTCGTCCAAAAAGTTGAAAGTTTGAATGTTCTTGATGTGTGTTCTTGGATTTGGGATGAGATTGTGGAGTTCTTGAGAATTTAAGGTCGATTTTAGAGTTGTGTTTGATTCGATTCTTGTGTACATACGCTGGGTATCTGAATCTTGAGGGAATTGGTGAAAAAAAATCAAATTTAGGCAAAATGGGGCTAGAAAATGAAGAAGGAACAAGTCGGGCAAATCTGGGTACCATGTTCGCGATGCGGACCTTTTCCTCATATTTGGAAAATCCTCCCTCGCATCGCGGAGAGGTTACGGACCGTTCTGCCTCAAAAAAAAATTTTGCAACCAAAAATTTAAATACATCTTCGCGTCACGGAATAGCTTCCAGACAGTGATTTCTTGATCTTTTCTCGTGTTTAACTATCTAAAAACACTCCTAAACATCATGAGATCTTTCATATCACAAATCGCAATCCTTGAATCCATAATTCAATTCAAGGATCAATTAAACGTCAAGTCAAGAGAAGTTAAGAGCCAAGTCAAGAAAAGTTCATAGAGTCTTCCAAGAGTCTTTTACAAATATTTTAACTTTGTTTTAAGTCTTGAGTTTTGAGTTGAGTGAAGAGTAAAGTTTGAAGTTCATTTCTTCAAAAGAGTATATCGGGACAATGTATTCCTAAAGATTAAAATGGTTTGACATTTAATAAAGAAAGGAAACCTTGATTTCCAAAAGAGCCTTTAAGCTAGTTTTTAAGTAAAGAACCTTTGAGCTAGTTTTTCAGTAAAGAGCATTTGAGCTAGTTTTTCAGTAAAGAGCCTTTGATCTAGTTTTTTAGTAAAGAGGATTTGAGCTAGTTTTTTAGTAAATAGCCTTTGAGCTAGTTTATTAGTTAAAGAGTAAATGCTTTCACAATTAAGCAAGAGAGGAAACTTTGATTTCCAAGTTGTGCCTTTAAGCTTAGTTTTTGAGCAATTATCTCAAATCACAAAAAGAAGTATGTTCTTTTAAAAAAACATAAGAGCTAGTATCATATTTTGGGAGTAGTATTGAGCACTGATATGGGGGACAGTTCAGACAAATCACAGCTCCCATAAACCATGTAGCCACTATGGGTAGAAAAGGGTGATACTCTTTAGATGATTCCTTAGTGCTTTTAGCATAGACTAGTGGATCCACTTAGTATTTCAGGTTCTATACTCATGGCAAGGTATAGGACGACCTTGCCAGCGTGAGACAAAATGTTGTATCATTACGATAAGTCTTAAGTGATGGTTGTCGGTTAGAGAAACTCCCATATCAGTATTTTGTATTTTTATATACATCAGAGATATTTGTATTTTCATATACAAACAGAGTTCATATTGTATATTTGCATACATACAGAGTTATTATTGTATTTATAAATACACAGAGTTGAAAATCATATTTTAAAGCTTTTCTTTATACTGCATTTATTTACACTGCTTTATATTGAAATCAGTTCAGTTTAGTTGAGTTGAGACCATGTTTGTTTCTTCAGTTCCTTCCAAGCTTATGTCTTATTTTAGAATTCCCCTCGCGTACTCGTACATTCAATGTACTGATGCCATTAGGGCTGTTTCTTATAATGATGCAGACACATGTAACTAGGATCAGCACCCAGCGCATCGTTGATCCATTTGAGCACTCAGAGTCTTGTGGTGATCCTCCTTGCATCCGGAGGACCTTTTTCATTGCTTTCAGTATTATTATTAGTTCATTAGGATGTCGTGGGTCTTGTCCCAACATCCATCTCAGTTGTTTAGAGGCTTCATATATAGTCACATGTTAGTTCCTTAGTCTTTTCATTTCATTATCTTATGTTGAGACTTGAGTTTGCCTTATTGGCTAGTTGAATTTTTTTCTTTATAACATTCTAAATTTTGTTTGAGTTTATCTTGTTAAGTTAAGTCTTCTGTTAAGTAAGTAAGTCAGGCCAAAGGTTCGTTTGGGGCCAGTAATGGTTCTCGAGTGTCAGTCCCTCCTAGGGTGTAGGCTCGGGGAATGACAAACTTGGTATCAGAGTCCAGAGTTCAAGAGTCCTAAGGAGTCTATGAAGTCGTGTCTGTAGAGTCCTAGTTATCGGTGTGAAGCGCGCCACACCTATAATTAGGAGGTTGTAACATTTAGGAAATTCCTTCACTTCTTTCATACTCGTTTCATGCGTTAGAGTTTTATCTATAAAAAGTTTCTTTCTAACTTGTGCTTGCACGTAATCAAGTGTGAGTTGGACTATTTTGAGAGTGCTTTCATGGGGTGTTTGTTTCCCCGTGAGCTAAGAGAAGCAAAGAGATGGTTACCGACATGAAGAGCAGGATGAGTTTATTTGTTGTTGGGTTACCTCGTCTGTTAGATAAGGAAAGTAAGGCAATCATGCTAATAGGTTACATGGGCATAGCAAGGCTGATGATCCATGTGCAACAAGTTGAGGGATAAAGACGGGTTTACGAATAAGAGGGCTAAGGCTTCAGGGAATGAATTCGGGTAGCAAAAGAGTAATGCGAATCGGTCTTCTTTTCAACATAGGTAGAAAAGACCTTCTCCATCATCTGCTAGTGCACCTGCACCAAAGAAACAAATGTGAGTACAATAGTCAGAGTTCCCAAAATTTCAGAGTTAGACCTGCACTATCGCAAGGTAGTATGGCACAAGGTGGTACTAAGATTCATGCATGTGCTAAGTGTGGTAGGAACCACTCAGGGATGTGTCTTGATGGCTCCACTGGTGTTTCAATTGTGGCCAGAATGGTCATTTTATGACAGAGTGTCCAAAGAACAAGCAAGGTAATGGTAATGGGGGTAATAGAGCCCAACTTCTTCAGTTGCCCCACAAGACAAAGTTGTATCTAGAGGAGCTAATTCAGGGGCAGGAAGAGGAGGAAACCATTTGTAAGCTATCACTAGTCGCCAAGAAGAAGAGGATTCGACAGATGTTGTCACTAGTATGATCCAAGTCTTCAACTTTAATGTTTATGCTTGTCTAGATCCAGGAGCGACTTTATCCTTTGTAACTCCGTATGTTGCGATGAATTTTAATGTTCATCCTGAGCAACTTAGTGAACCCTTCAGTGTTTCTACACCTATTAGCTAGTCTATTCTGGAAGAGAGAGTCTATAGTGATTGTCCCATTTACGTCAATCACAAAAGCACCATGGCTGATTTAGTTGAGTTAGGCATGGTAGATTTTGATGTCATTCTTAGTATAGACTGGCTTCATGTCTATTATGCATCAATAGATTGTAGAATTAGAGTAGTCAAGTTCCAATTTCCTAGTGAACCAGTCTTAGAGTGGAAAAGTAGTTCAACAATGCCTAAGGGTCGTTTTATTTCATACCTTAAGGCAAGAAAGTTAGTTTCCAAGGGTTGTGTCTATCACTTAGTCCGAGTTAATGACTCTAGTATTGAGATACCTCATATTCAGTCAGTTTCACTTGTAAGAGAGTTTCCAGAAGTCTTTTATGATAATCTTCCCGGAGTCCCTCCTGAGAGAGAAATAGACTTCGGTATAGACATTTTTCTAGACACTCGTCCTATATCTATTCCTCCATATAAAATGGCACCAAAAAAGTTAAAAGAGTTGAAAGAGTAGTTAAAAGATCTCCTTAAGAAAAGCTTTATTCAACCAAGTGTCTCACCTTGGGGTGCTTCGGTCTTATTTGTGATGAAGAAGGATAAATCCCTTAGAATGTGTATAGATTATCGCCAGTTGAACAAGGTTACCATCAACAACAAATATCCTCTCCCAAGAATTGATGATCTTTTCGATCAGCTTCAGGGTGCCACTTGTTTCTCTAAGAGAGACCTCAGATCAGGCTACCACCAGTTAAGAGTGAGGGAATGTGATATTCCAAAGACAGCATTCAGGACCCGTTATGGTCATTATCAATTTCTGGTCATGTCATTTGGTTTGACCAATGTGCCTGTAGCATTCATCGACCTTATGAATAAAGTATTCAAACCTTATTTATATATGTTTGTTGTCATATTCATTGATGACATACTATCTATTCGAGGAATGAAGAAGATCATGCTAGTCATCTCATAATAGTTCTCCAAAATCTAAGAGATAGAGAGTTGTATGCCAAGTTCTCTAAGTGCGAGTTTTGGCTCGAGTCTGTGGTATTCTTAGGCCACATTTTGTTAGGAGAGGGAATTAAAGTTGATACTCAGAAGATAGAGGCAGTGTAGAATTGGCCTAGACCAACATCTCCAACTGATATTAGGAGTTTCTTGGGGTTGGCTGGATATTATAGAAGGTTTGTAGAGGGGTTCTCGTCTATTTCATCTCCTTTGACCAAGTTGACTTACAAAACTGTGAAATTTCAATGGTCTGAAGCTTGTGAGAAAAGCTTTCAGGAATTGAGAAAGAGGTTGACTACTGCCCCAATATTGACCTTACCAGAAGGTACGCAAGGCTTCGTTGTCTATTATGATGTGTCTAGAGTTGGTTTGGGTTGTGTGTTAATGCAGAATGGCAAAGTTATAGCTTATGCCTCCAGACAGTTGAAAGTTCATGAGAAGAACTACCCAACCCTTGACTTAGAATTGGCTGCTGTAGTATTTTCTTTGAAAATATGGTGCCATTATCTTTATGGTGCTCATGTGGATGTGTTCACCGATCATAAGAGCCTTCAACATGTGGTTACTTAGAAAGAGCTTAATCTTAGACAAATGAGGTGGTTAGAATTACTCAAGGATTATGACATGAGTATTCTTTACCACCCAGGTGAGGCTAATGTTGTTGCTGATGCTTTAAACAGGTTGTCTATGGATAGTACCCCCCATGTTGAGGAAAATAAAAGAGTTAGCAAAAGATGTGCATATACTTGCACGCTTGGGAGTCCGACTAATAGATTCCCCAAAAGGAGGAATGGTGGTGATGGATGGGGCTGAATCATCATTAGTGTCAGAAGTAAAAGGAAAGCAAGATCAAGATCCCATTTTGCTTGAATTGAAGGAAAATGTTCATAAACAAAAAGTAATGGCTTTTGAACAACGAGGAGATGGTGTATTGAGGTATTAAGGTAGATTGTGTGTGCCAAGGGTGGATGAACTCCAAGAGAGGATCATGGAGGAAGCTCGTAACTCCAGATATTCCATTCATCCGGGTTCCACAAAGATGTATCGTGACATGAGAGAAGTGTATTGGTGGAATAGCATGAAGAAGGGCATTGCAGAGTTTGTTGCCAAGTGTCTAAATTGCCAACAAGTTAAAGTAGAGCATCAAAGGCCTAGTGGTATGGCTCATATTATAAAAATTCCAGAATGGAAGTGGGAGATGATTAGTATGGATTTCATCACAGGTTTACCAAGGTCTCGTAGGCTGCATGATTCCATTTGGGTGATTGTTGATAGAATGACAAAATCAGCCCACTTTTTGCCGGTAAAGACTACCCATTCAGCAGAGGATTATGCTAGGTAATATATTCAAGAGGTGGTAAGACTTCATGGAGTCCCTATTTTGATTATATCAGATAGAGGTGCACAATTTACTGCACAGTTTTAGAAGTCATTCCAGAAAGGCTTGGGTCCAAAGGTGAACTTAAGTACTGCATTTCATCTTCAAGACAGATGGGCAAGCAGAGCGCATTATTCAGACCTTAGAGGATATGTGCAGGGCTTGCGGGATTGATTTCAAAGGTAATTGGGATGAGCACCTACCTCTTATTGAATTTGCTTACAACAACAGTTACCACTCTAGCATCCAAATGGCTCTTTATGAGAGAAGATGCAGATCTCCTATTGGATGGTTTGAAGTAGGTGAAGCAGGGTTAATAGGACCAGATTTATTTCATCAAGCTATGGAGAAGGTGGAAGTTATTCAAGAGAGGTTGAAAACAGTGCAGAGTCGTCAGAAATCCTACACTGATGTTAGGAGAACGGAGTTAGAGTTTGTAATAGATGACTGGGTATACTTGAAAGTTTCACCCATGAAAGGTGTTATGATATTTGGTAAGAAGGGGAAGCTTAGTCCCCGATATATTGGCCCTTACAGAATATCGAAAAGGGTACGTAATGTAGCTTATGAGTTGGAGCTACCACAAGAGTTAGCCGCGGTTCATCCTTCATTGATCATACCAACTGAAGATATTAGCATCAAGGATAGCTTATCTTATGAGGAGATTCCGGTTCAGATTCTAGATCGCCAAGTTCGCAAGTTAAGGACTAAGGAAGTAGCATCAGTCAAAGTCCTTTGGAGGAATCAATTTGTTGAGGAAGATACTTGAGAAGCGCAGGAAGATATGAAGAAAAGATATCCACATCTCTTCGAATTTGGAGAAAATTCCAAACCAAGGTACTAATTCTCTTCTTAGTACTCTTTAACTTATGAGATTGCATGTTGTATTTGCATTGTTGTTGGGTGTTTGAGTTGAATATTAGATGTTACACCCTTAGCCTACTAAGACTAAGCTCATTCGAGGATGAATTTTCCCAAGGGGGAGATATTGTAATACTCTGTAACTAGAAAGAACAAGAAAGAAGTTAAAAATTGGAAATAGTCTTTTTTTGGAAAGAATATAAAAATCTGGAAAATTTGTTAAGTATGTTAAGTTGGGTTTTGGTCAACTTCAAAACACCATAACTCCTAGCTCAGGAAGATTTAGGTGTGTTTCTAGATATCGTTGGAAATATCTTGGAATAATCTTTCCAACGCCGCTGAGTTTGCGCTATTCCGAGTTCGTATGAGTGAGATATACCCATTTGAAGTTGGGTTGTTTAAATAAGCAAAGTCTAACCCGGATTTTAGAAGGGCATTATGGTCCTTTCCATACCCCATGACTTAATTTCGTTTTCGGTAATTAATTGGGGTCTAAACTGATAGGATTCAGTTTACACTTTTAAGATATTGAGTTATGGTTTTAGAAAAGAGAAAAGAAGAAGAGAAAGGAGGAGAAGGATCAAGAATCGTCAAGTTCTTCAAGAATCGCTTGTGGATTTCGTCAAATCATCTACGAGGTATGTGAGTTCACACAGCATTGGGTTCGTTCACCCACGCGCCAAACATGTTTAATTCAGCATGAATTCGTCCAAAAAGTTGAATGTTTTAATGTTCTTGATGTGTGTTCTTTAATTTACTTTCGTTCTTGAATTTGGGATGAGATTGTGGAGTTCTTGAGAATTTAAGGTCGATTTTAGAGTTGTGTTTGATTAGATTCTTGTGTACATACGCTGGGTATCTGAATCTTAAGGGAATTGGTGAAAAAAAATTGAATTTAGGCAAAATGGGGCTGGAAAATGAAGAAGGAACAAGTCGGGCAAATCTGGGTACCATGTTCGCGACGCGGACCTTTTCCTCATATTTGGAAAATCCTCCCTCGCATCGCGGAGAGGTTACGGACCGTTCTGCCTCAAAACAAATTTTGCAACCAAAAATTTAAATACATCTTCGCATCTCAGAATAGCATCCAGACAGTGATTTCTTGATCTTTTCTCGTGTTTAACTATCTAAAAACACTCCTAAACATCATGAGATCCTTCATATCACAAATCTCAATCCTTGAATCCATAATTCAATTCAAGGATCAGTTAAGAGTCAAGCCAAAATAAATTAAGAGTTAAGTCAAAAGAAGTTGAGAGCCAAGTCAAGAGAAGTTCATAGAGTCTTCCAAGAGTCGTTTACAAATGTTTTAACTTTGTTTTAAGACTTGAGTTTTGAGTTGAGTAAAGAGTAAAGTTTGAAGTTTCTTTCTTCAAAAGAGTATATCAGGACAATGTATTTCCAAAGAGTAAAATGTTTTCACATTTAAAGAAGAAAGGAAACCTTGATTTCCAAAAGAGCCTTTGAGCTATTTTTTAGTAAAGAGCCTTTGAGCTAGTTTTCCAGTTAAAGATTAAATCCTTCCACAATTAAGCAAGAGAGGAAACTTTGATTTCCAAGTTGAGCCTTTAAGCTTAGTTTTTGAGCAATTATCTCAAATCACAAAAAGAAGTATGTTCTTTAAAAAAAACATAAGAGCTAGTATCATATTTTGGAAATAGTATTGAGCACCGATATGGGGGAGAGTTCAGAAAAATCACAGCCACCATGGGTAGAAAATGGTGATACTATTTAGATGATTCCTTAGTGCTTTTAGCATAGACTAGTGGATCCACTTAGTATTTCAGGTTCTACACTCATGGCAAGGTATAGGACGACCTTGCCAGCGTGAGCCAAAATGTTATATCATTACGATAACACTTAAGTGATGGTTGTCGGTTAGAGAAACTCCCATATCAGTATTTTGTATTTTTATATACATCAGAGATATTTGTATTTTCATATACAAATAGAGTTCATATTGTATATTTGCATACATATAGAGTTATTATTGTATTTATAAATACACAGAATTGAAAATCATATAAGCTTTTCTTTATAATGCATTTATTTACACTTCTTTATATTGAAATCAGTTCAGTTTAGTTGAGTTGAGACCATGTTTGTTTCTTCAGTTCCTTCCAAGCTTATGTCTTATTTTAGAATTCCTCTCGCGTACTCGTACATTCAATGTAGTGATACCATTAGGCCTGCATCTTATTATGATGCAGACACAGGTAACTAGGATCAGCATCCAGCACATCGTTGATCCAGTAGAGCACTCAGAGTCTTGTGGTGAGCCTCCTTGCATCCGGAGGACCCCTTTTATTGCTTTAAGTATTATTATTAGTTCATTAGGATGTCGTGGGTCTTGTCTCGACATCCATCTCAGTTTTTTAGAGGCTTCATAGACAATCAGATGTTAGTTTCTTAGTTTTTTCATATCATTATCTTATGTTGAGACTTGAGTTTGTCTTATTGGCTAGTTGAATGCTTTTCTTTATAACATTCTATGTTTTGTTTGAGTTTATCTTGTTAAGTTAAGTCTTTCGCTGAGTAAGTAAGCAAGGCCAAGGGTCGCTTAGGGCCAACAATTGTTCTCGAGTGCCAGTCCCACCCACGGTGTTGGCTCGGGGAGTGACACGAATGATCACTGATCTTCTAAGCGAGGTCTATCAATAGCCGCCGGAAAATGCCTTGTACTCAACAAAAATAAGAGCAAGTGCAGTATCAGTACACAACCACAGTGTACTGGTAGGATCACATGGCTATCCCATAAGTGTAACATAAGCAAGTCAATGCAACATTATAAACATGAAAAATACCGAACATATACAATATCGATTATCACATGCTCAATAATATACACAATTTTGACAAGTCATTGGTCCTCTCATGGAACCCAAACCCAAACAGTCAGCATACTGGAGCATGGTACTCGATCTAATGTTTATGCCGGAACGTGGCAACCGATCCCAATTAGATATGCCGGAACGTGGCAACAGATCCATTCAGCACACCACAATCACAATCACAAGTATCTCTCAAGTTCATACAAATAATTCATGATTCAAGGCATTCATCATTCATCTATCTCATTTACAACAAGTGTGATCAATCATGCAACATTCACATACATGCAAGTATCATAATGAAGCAAGAACAAACATACATCACACAATCATAGAATCACACCCATTACCTACCTCGAAACAAGCTTGAAACACTAAGAAACTTGATACTTCTCTTTCCGAATTCGTTTCGCTTGTTCTTGGTCTACAAACAATCAATGTAATACGGGAATCAATAAACAATCACTAATTACCCGAATTACTAATAATTATATGAACCCTAGATCAAACCCATGATCCTAAGTATAAAAAATAGGGATGTTTCCACCATAGAATCTAGATCTAAACCCTCCCCCATGGATATAAAAAATAGGGATGTTTCCACCATAGAATCTAGATCTAAACCCTCCCCCATGGATAATTACCCATTCTAATACATTCTACCATTCAAAAAATGGATTCGGAGAGTGAAAAGCTTACATTTAGTCTCAAGAATGGTTTAAAACTGTTAAGAGTCGCTTGGGATTTATTCCTTAGCTCTAAAAATTGATAAGTGCTGAATAAGGTCGTTTAGGGGTTTATTTACGACCTTAAGTCGCGTCGAAGCCGCCACAGTGGCCCCGCCAGAGCGACACAAATCCCACTAAAATGGCTTGCATAGAACCAGTGAGCTATTTTAATATTTTCAAGACCCCCATTTCACAACATACCTTTAACCAATGACTCTCAGAAAATACCGTGCACGCTAAGATCGATTCTGGGAGTTATACTCGCCCGAATTCAATTCCGTAAAGTCGTACGGATTATTTAATAAGTTATCTATCCACCCATTTAATCATAATCATAACTAAATCACCTTATTGTTACCATATTTCCCTACACCTTAATGACTCCAATTTCGTCCAAATCTGGACTAGGTTGGGAAATTTCAAGTTACTACAAAAAAGTTTTCTGACCCAAAAATTTTCCCCGCTAGCTTTTCTATAACAATGGAACCCGGTCGTTACATTTTAAAACACAGACACAAGACCTAAGTCCCAACTAGGTTTTGCTAAACTCTTAGATAAATCTCTAGCTTTGACCTCAATTGGTGGACTAGAAGGTAAGATTTTAAGTTTTTGGATTCTGAATTCTAGAAAACATAAAACACTAAGTTGTTGGAAAATAATTTATATATATTAAAAAAGGTTAAAACATATATGCAGGATTTGAACCAAAGTTACAGAGTTCGTTTGAACTTGTAAACAAAGTACTAGCTCCAGTCCTAATTCTAGAGGGCGAGGGTAAGATTTTTAATTTTATGAATTTGAATTCAATAAAACAGAGTTCATTGTATTCTTAATAATTTATTTATACATAATAAGTGAATTTTTAAATACATTTTTAGGATGTGAGTCAATGCTACTAGCTTCTGCTGAACTGTTAGATAAATCTATAACTTCAACCTCGATTGGTGGGCTATAAGGTAAGATTTTAAGTTAATGGATTTTGAATTGTTAGAAACATAAAACACTAAGATTTTCACAAATTATATATATTAAATAAATTTAAAACATATAATTAGGATTTGGACCAAGGCTACAGAATTCTTTCGAACTTGTAGACAAAGTACTTGCTCCAACTCTAATTGTAGGAGGCGAAGGTAGAATTTTAATTTTCTGAATGTTGAATTCTAAAAAATATAGTTTATTGAATTCATAATAAGTTATTTATATGTAGTAAGGGAATTTTTAAATACATATACAAGATCTGAGTTAATGCAGCTAGCTTCTACTAAACTCTTAGATACATTTCTAGCTCCGACCTCAATTACTTACCAAATTGGTGTGTACTATACGTTCAAATTAAAGATAGGCATTTCTTTTAGTGGTAAAGGTAAATTTATAACTTTATGAATCCAAATCCATTAAGTCTCTGAAAGATATAACGTAGTATTCATTAAAAACAAATAAAGTAGAAAATTTATATTATTGCCAACAATAAATATATTGATAGATAATCCAGATTCCCAACATATATTGCTTTCACATACAATTATTTTGTAGAATAAGGTTTTTCATTTCAACCAAAGGAAAAGAGGGGGAAAAGATAAAAAATTTTAAAAACTAAAAACTGGATGAGAGTTTCAACTACATTGAACATTTTGAGAAATGCTTTTCAGGTGCAGTTTCTAATGTTTCACCTCATCCAATTCTTGTATTCTATAGAGAGTCTTCGAGTGAGAGAAAATTAGGAATTGAGAATGTTGATTTGATAGATGATGCACAAACTAAGCTACAATTATTTCGACAAAAGTGTCAAATGGAGAGAGATTTTGACATCCTTTGCAATGTTAAATGTAAGATGATTTATACTTTGGAAAAGGGTCAAAATTGCCCCTGAACTATGTGAAATAGACCACTTATACCCTCCATTAAATTTTGGGATCAAAAATACCCCCGCAGTTATCCTAGGAGACCACAAATACCCTCAAGAGTTAACACCCCAATTTTTTAGTGACGTGGCAAGCCACATCGGACTAATCCCTCCACCTAAGCATTGCCAACTAAGATTCACTACAAAAGAACTTGACTTTTAGTGGCGACAAAGTCGCCACAAAATCCCAAATTATTGCCACTAAAGGTTATGAGTGAATTTTAGTGGCGACTAAGGCTTCAACAACCATTCACTAGTAAAACCTATTTTTTTCAACAAAAAAATATGATAATTAATTTTCGATTGCGACCTAATTTTCTAAAATAAATAACTTGCAATATCCATATTAAAAACATCCAATATTATTACGAAAAATAATCAAAATTACTTCTCGATTCAATTCTCCTACTATATATATAATGCATCATTGTACAATTTTTACATTTACATATGACATAAAAATAAAATATATAGTGTCTTCAAACTCCTACTTAATCGATATCATATTTGGTTTTTTAAAAACAATGAAGAAAAAAACACAAAATTAGAATTTAATGTTAAAAACTTTTAGTGACGATTTTCTGGGCTTTTGTGGCGACTGTTGCTGCCGCTAAAGGTCTAGTTCTTTTGTAGTGAATCCTAGTTGGCAACGCTTAGGTGGAAGGATTAGTCCTACATGGCTTGCCACGTCAACAAAAATTTGGGGTGTTAACTCTTGAGGGTATTTCTGGTCTCTTAGAATAACAGCAGGGGCATTTTTGATCCCAAAATATAACGAAGGGTATAAATGGTCTATTTCATATAGTTCGGGTGCAATTTTGACCCTTTTCCGTTTATACTTTATTGTTATATTGGCTTCAGGATAAATAATCTATACATATAAATTGTATTTTAAAATGTATTAAAAATTTAAGCTAAAGTTGAATGGTTATGTCGAACCCATAGACAAAGTTGTAGCTTTTACTAAGATTAATTAGGGGAGGTAAAGGTAAGTTTTATGTTTATGAATTATGATATTTTCAAATCAAACGTTATTAGGTTCTTGCTAAATTATTTATGCTTCTTTGTTAATTTTTAAACACAGATACAAGATCTGAGTCACAACTAGCTTCTGAACTCTTAGATAAATATCTAGCTTCGACCTCAATTGGTGGACTAGAAGGTAAGATTATCAGTTTATGGATTATGAATTCTAGGAAACATAAAACACTAAAATGTTGACAAATTATTTATATATAATAAAAAAATTAAAAAATATATACAGAATTTGAACAAAAGCTACAGAGTTCGTTCGAACTTGCAAACAAAGTACTAGCTCCAACCCTAATTCAAGAAGGCGAGGGTATGATTTTTAATTTTACGAATTTTATTTCTGAAAAACACAGTTCATTGGATTCTTAATAATTTATTTATACTTAATAAGTGAATTTTTAAATACATTTGTAGGATCTGAGTCAATGCTACTAGCTACTACCTAACTCTTAGATAAATCTATAGCTTCGACCTCGATTGTGGACTAGAAGGTAAGATTTTAAGTTTATGGATTTTGAATTTATAAAAACATAAAATAGTAATTTTTTGACAAATTAATTTTAGATATTAAATAAATTTAAAATATATATGTAGGATTAGGACCAAAGCTTAAGAATTCATTCGAAGTTGTAGACAAAGTACTAGCTCCAACTCCAATTCTAGGACGCGAAAGTAAGATTTTTAAGTTTGTGAATTATGAATTCTAAAAAATACAGTTTATTGGATTCATAATAAGTTATTTATACGTTGTAAGGGTATTGTTAAATACATATACAAGATCTAAGTCAATGGTGCTAGTTACTTTTGAACTCTTAGACAAATTTTTATCTCCGACCTCAATTACTTACCAAATTGTTGTGTACAATATGTTCAAATTACAAATAGGAATGTCTTGTAGTGCTAAAGGTAAATTACTAACTTTAACAATCCAAATCCATTAAGTCTCTGAAAGATATATCATACTATTCATTAAAAACAAATAAAGTAGAAAATTTATATTATTAGCAACATATATGCAGGATTTTAACCAAAGCTACAGAGTTCGTTCCCACTTGTAAACAAAGTACTAGCTCCAACCCTAATTCTAGGAGGCGAGGGTATGATTTGAAATTTTATGAATTTGAATTCTATAAACACTGTTCATTGGATTTTTAATAATTTGTTTATACATAATAAGTGAATTGTAAAATACATTTGTAGGATGTGAGTCAATGCTACTAGCTACTGCTAAACTCTTAGATAAATCCATAGCTTCGACCTCGATTGGTGGACTACAAGGTAAGATTTTAAGTTTATGGATTTTGAATTTTAGAAAGCATAAAACAGTAAGTTTTTGACAAATTATTTGTATATATTAAATAAATTTAAAATATATATGTCATATTTGGACCAATGCTACAGAGTTCATTCAAACTTGTAGACAACGTACAAGCTCCAACTCTAATTCTATGAGGTGAAGGTAAGATTTTTATTTTTGTGAATTTTGAATTCTGAAATATATAGTTTATTGGATTCATAATAAGTTATTTATATGTTGTAAGGGTATTTTTAAATACATATACAAGATCTGAGTCAATGCTGCTAGCTACTTTTGAACTCTTAGACAAATTTTTATCTCCGACCTCAATTACTTACCAAATTATTGTGTACTATATGTTCAAATTACAAATAGGAATGTCTTGTAGTGCTAAAGGTAAATTACTAACTTTATCAATCCAAATCCATTAAGTCTCTGAATGATATAGCATAGTATTCATTAAAAACAAAAAAAGTGGAAAATTTATATTATTTGCAACAATAAATATATTTTACAAATATTTTAGATTCAAAACATATATTGCTTTCACATACAATTGTTATATATAATAAGTTTTTTCATTTCAACCATAGGAAAAGAGGGGGAAAAAATGTTTTTTTAAAAACTAAAAAATGGATGAGAGTTTCAACTACATTGAACATTTTGAGAAATGTTTTTCAGGTGCAGTTACAGATGTTTCACCTTATCTAATTCTTTAATTTTATAGAGAGTCTTGGAGAGAGAGAAAATCAGGGATTGGGCATGTTGATTTAATAGATGTTGCACAATCTAAGTTACAATCAGTTGGACAAAAGTGTGAAGGTTTTGACATCCTTTGCAATGTTAAAGGTAAGATGATTTATAATTTATTGTTTTGATAGCTTCATTATAAATAATTTATACATATAAAGTGTATTTTTCATATATATAAAATTTGAGCCAAAGTTGAATGGTTCTGTAGAACCCATAGACAAAGCTCTAGCTTTGACTACAATTAATTAGGGAAGGCAAAGGTAAGTTTTATGTTTCTGAATTCTGTTATTTTCAAATCATACTTTATTAGGTTCTTGCTAAGTTGCTTATGCTTCTTTGTTAATTTTAAAACATAGATACATGATCTGAGTCACAACTAGTTTCTACTGAACTCTTACATAAATCTCTAGCTTCGACCTCGATTGATGGACCAGAAGGTAAGATTTTAAGTTAATGGATTCTGAATTCTAGAAAACATAAAACACTAAGTTGTTGACAAATTATTGTAATGACCCTCATGGTCATTTCTGTGTCTTGCCTTCTGTGTGTCGTTTAGAGCGTTCCTATAGCGACCCCAAGTCATTTATGACTTGCTGGGACTGACAGTTCGGTCACCTGGTCGTTCGTTTGGTCTTGGTGCGAGTTTTT
>JAJOOR010002328.1:0-65604 GCA_036250505.1 Solanum acaule | reverse complement strand
GAGAAACAGACTCCATTCTACTTGCTAAAGCTATCACTGAAAATTGGAGTATCCCTTGGAGAATGTACATCCCAGTTAAGAAGATTCAAAAAATAGTTAAAGAGCATGGTTTCACCATCAATCACTACCTTAGAGAGGCAAATCAACCTGCGGACAAACTTGTTTCAATTAGCCTCTCAACTAATGTTAACCATGTCTTCAACTCTTATGCTAATCTTCCTAGTTTTGTTAAGGGCCTTGTAAATTTAGATAGAATGAATTTGCCCACCTTCAGATAAAAAAGAACAAAGGATGCCAACCTTATTTTTGAACCTCCGTAGATTCGTAGCCAGTGACTTCCACTGGCCTTTGTATAGGCTTATTTTTTGCTAAGTGCTCCTTAAGCACCAAAGGTACAAGTTTGGTATGCCAAACTTCAAAGTGTGTATCCTTATCTTATCAATGAAAGGCCAACTACTGTTAAAAAAAGAAGAAGAAGATGTCCCAAAAATTTCACTCACAAGTATTCACAAGACAAGGGACAAATGATGCAAGCACTCACACTCTCAAAGAAACATCTCATGAACACGAATGTCACACCATAGGCTTGTCCATATTTTCAATCAACATTGACTCAACTTCATTTGGTTAGAGATATCAATGGACTTTGTTAAGCTTATAATGTAGGCTTAGGGAAGGTTAGGACATCCTCCTTGAACACTACACCGCAACTCATCATTTTCAAATTCTTTCTAGTTTTCAAACCAATGCACATTTTAACAATATTTTTCACTTTTCACATTCTAGATGCCCCCACATGCAACTATATTTTAACTTTTGGAGGATTCAAGTCTCCTTTATTCATTTTTTTTTCTCTTTTTAAGCTTTTTCTTTCTTTACAACTTTTTTTTCCATTCTTAAACTCCTTTTTTTATAAAGTGCTCATGTGGTAATCATCCCATCTACGAGTTTCCCATAACACCCCCCATAACACCCCCATAACACCCCCACATAGGCTTTTAGACTTAACTTTCATTATTCTCATGTTCAAGGAGGGAAGTGTTCAAAAGAGGGTTACTTTTTCAAAAAGGATAAGACTTGTAATCAGGTTTCCAAAAAAAAAAGGACTAGGCTCAAAAGGGGACAACTAAAGATATATTTAGTGCAAAGGTGGGATTTTAAAGCCAAATGGACTTCAAGGACAATAAAAAAAAGCCTAAGATCATTTGTCCAACCAAACTCAATCAATAGCAACATTTCAAGACCAAACCGGGTAAGTTCTAGTTAATACAAGTGAACATCAGAAATTATTTTCAACAGTCACCACATGACATTCAAACTATTCAAGATGGATCAATTTCACTTCCTAGTTAAAAAGAAGGAGTTATTTATTACATTTTACAACCTAGTAAATTAAAGTCACAAGAAGATTCCAACCATTGTTAAAACATAATGCACTTCCATCATTTTCATAAAATTTCGAAGGGTGCTCATTTTTAATTCACAAGGCTAGATTAAGTTTATTAGCACCAAACAAGTCACAACCACACATCAAAGCACCACAAAGCCATCAATACACAACAAAATGATGATTTGTCCCTAAGAATGACATCATCCAATCTATGATTGGGAAAATTCAAGTCTTTTTGTTGAGTTTCCACAAGGGCTTCCAATCTCATAAGCTATGCGTACTCAGACTTCCCCTGCTTCAAGGCATAGAGGAAAAACACCACCATGACAATTTATTTTCACCAAGAAATACTACCAAAAAAATAAAAATGACCAATCCACACAATATAAGCAAAATCCCCACAATGGCAAACAAAAACACTAATCCAGAAAATCAATTCAAAACAACAATATAATAATAAAAACAACCCAAAGTGGAGCATCCCCAACTAAAGATGGTGATGGGTCCTCACAACACAACTTATGAAACAAAGAGCATACGAAAGGCCTCCCTGGGCTGTCTCAATCCTTTTCACTTTCGGTGGCCTCGTTGTCCTCAACTCCACCATCATCGATCATCGTAGTTGGCTCATCTCCATCTTCCTCTGGCCTCAAAGTAGGGAGTGACTGATTTTCCTTCAACACCTTCCAATGACCTTTGACCCCTTTCCACATTTGTGTGAAGAACTTATCTCAACTTTTCTCCCTCCTCTTCATTTTGCTATGTGAGATGCACAATATGCCATGCGATTTCGCCAAATCGATGTATGCCTTCTCCAAAATTTCAAGTTGAGCTTTCTACTTCCTTTGATCTGTTAAGTAGGCATCAAACTCACTTTGGAGCACATATGATACCGGCCTAGAAGACGACTCACCCGATCCTTGAGGCAACTTTGTCACAATGTCCTTCCTAATCTTCAACTCAGTACCCAACTATTCAAGTGTCCCCAAAACCAGAGGTATACGAGAATCCTCCTCCACATGCATTGACTTCACCGAATCAATTTTCCTCTTCTTTCTTTTCATCACCGCTCCCTCACCACGTATCTTTAGGGGGGAAATTTGATTTTTAATTCCATCCAAGTATCGATTGGGAGAACTTCCACTTCACCATGTTTATATAACTTAGTGATAAAAGATGGGAAAACAAGAGAGATGCTATCATGAAACTTGAACTCTTGAAACTCATTCACGACTAAGTGGCCCACATTCAACGGGATACCAGCAAGTACACATGCCACTATAAGTGCCTGTAACACTAAAATTTTGCAAATGTTACCACTTGTGTAGATGCGGCAACATACGATAGACATCCATGTTCTTGCCTCAGCCGTTAGATGGGAGAATAGAACCGTGGCCTTTATGACAGACCATGGGAAATATTTGCCCGAGAATAACTTTAATGCTGCCCAAGCGCCAGGCTCACAAACCATGGCCCTGAAGGCCTCAATGTCATGATCTAGCAGCCCATATAATGCATTGATTTCTTTCATCCCATAGTCAATGACCTTGCCTCGAATAGTAATTAGCCTTGTTGATATGTCAGTTTCCATGAGTTTAGAACATAACTCCCTCACCCATTACTCATTTGCCTTGAAAGGTTCGACTACAAAGCATATCTATTCAGAGTTTTCCAACCTTTGGTAGAAGTTCGAAAGCATTTCATCAACTTTATCAAGTGCTATGCATCTCTGAGGGAGCAACTTCTTCTTAATCAAATCAGAATAGTAATTCTCGTGAGTTGGAAGAGAGACAAAGAGATGTTGGTCATATTCGACCATAAATGTCTCCTCAAAATCATGTTCTTCTTCCATTCTTGTCTTTTTAGTGATATAAAAATCACAATATCTTAAAAGTGTAAGAAACATGTGTTAAAAATGCTATTTTGTTGGTATATGTCAAAGAAAAGGGTTAGGAATCAATATGGAGACTAAAACAAACCTGCTGATAAAATTTCTACTAGCAGGAAATGGCCTCTGATCTCGTAAAAGTGAGACCATGTTTGCTTAAGCGAACATCGCAAAAGCGACTAGAAGGCTGCTTATGTAGAAATGGCATAAGCAAAGAGGGATCGCTTAAGCGGACTTCTCTTTTATGACCATTCTCCCTTTTAAAATGAACAACCAAATTTCAATTCACAATTTCACAGAAAAACTTAACTCTTAGCAGTTCAAATTCAACTATAACCAAACAAGCAATCTAGAAACTCAATCATTTCGGCACAGGAAGCTTCAAAAATTTTCCTTGAGTTCTTTTGGGAATTTTAGCAAACACATGGTTACAATAAATTTTTCATAAATTTAATCATGTAATGGGTACTAGAGACTTCCCCAAATATACCAAATCAGCCCACACACATGTATCAAACAATTAAACCTCAAAAGTTGGCCAACATAATAAAGAATTTAAGCCCCCAAGTTTAAGAAGTTACTACCCACAAAATACCCCAATCATTCAACAAGGTGCACAATTTCAAGAAAACTTACCACTTCGAGAGAGTAAAAGAGAGGGATAGTTGCTCGGCCAAAGGATCGATCGAAACTTGACGAGCTTGGGGAGGAGCTTCGTGTTCCGCATTTTCCCTCACATTCCTCCTAGCATAACCTCTTCAAGTAGCCATGTCCTGTAGAGTATCAGATAGGGATTAGGAGAGAGACCTTATAGAGTTAAACTTTATTGCACGACTTTAGAGTAATGAAGAAGTGGAGTTTCCTAAACATCTTATAGCCTCTCATTCATAACTGTGGCGTGCTTAAGACACATGAACAAGACTCTACTCAACGTGGCTTATGAGACATCCTAGGACCATTCTAAACCTTGTGCTCTGATTACCAAGTTTGTCATGACCTAGGGTTACACCCCGAGAGGCCCCATACAAGCCACTTAACATTCATAAATATAAGAAATAGAACAAGGAATAAATAAAACATTTAAACTCCAAAGTTTTATAATAGCAAAGCGCAAGTCTAAAACCCTTGTCTCATTAGCCATCTAGTATAATAGAATGAAATTGGGCCTAACCCATACATCATGTCCAAAACATGAAATAATAAAGAAAACTGAAACAATGAAAATCTGTCCTCGAAGCATGAGGACTCACAAAAGCTTGGGAACCTCGCAATCTACCACTAGCCACAAAACTGAGAAACTTGATAGTCGGACCATACATTTGGGAAAATATTGGCAAGAGTATGCGTTAGTAAAAAATAATGTACCAAGTATGATAGCTATGCATAAAACATTTAAATCATACTAAAAGGGGACATTTCATGATATGCAATTGACCAAGCTAAAACATGATATAAAAGGGATAGAAAATATAAGTTAGAAGACATGGTAAATGCAAGCTAACATCATTTAAAACCCTTGAACACATGTGCAATACTTCTTGAAGTAACCTTATTTCATTCTTATTGTGGAAATTAGCCTTAACCGACATAGAGACCATGTGAGATATAACATGATCCCCCGGTGTCTCCCACAGCGAAAAGGGTTGTCCTACTTGCCAAGGTAAGGACCATGAACTTCTAGCTTAGGTTGATCAACTAGCTAATGTCTATCTAGACAATCATCCTACGAGGGCACATATGTAAGGGATAAGGAGTTTGCTTTTAGAAACCCGACCTCTACTAACGGGAGAGCTTCCATATCAATATCATCTCGGTGCTAAGCATAAATCCCACGAAATGTCATTTCTTACTTGTCTTTATTATCCATGGAAGCGCACGTCATCTTCCCAATCCAAGGTAGGTATTATTAGGATAGCTCTTATCTTTTATTCATTTAGGTGAGACGACGTTTAAACCTTAGAATCCTTACTATCTGAGAAAAGATTTCACAATCATACTTTTATGTGTTTATGAGAAATCCTTTCAACAACACAACAACAACATCATCATTGATACTTTACTCTCAAAGCATCCTTAAAACATTTGAATAGATTTCATAAGAACATGCATAATTCCATAATTCACATTTCAAGGCTCAAAGCCCACTTTCAATCATAAACATTTAGAAAGCATGGGTTAGATATGGATTCCATCATAAATTTATGTAAATCTATCAATTCAAGCTTGATTTCATAACACTGCTCTTTCATAATAAAAATCCACATCATATGATCATAATTTGGAAAACATGAGGATTTTATGGGTTCATGGGGGAATCATCATAAAATCATAGTATTTCATCAACTCATGCATAAGTTATCATAATTCAATCATTTAAATCAATAATCAAGAGAACCCATGGCAACTGAAGAAAACCCTAAATCAATTGGGGATTTCTAACTTTTTAAATAGGAGAATTTGGGAACTCTATGAATGGAAGGAATCCATGGATGAAAACTATCATACCTTGAAGCCAGTTGCTTATCATCAATGGAGGAATGGAGACTTGACTTGAAACCCTAGGTGGAATCCTTCTTCTTCAAGCTTTCTAGAGACAAAAATATTTTGGAGAGGAGACTTGTTCTTCTTTTAGAAATTTGAGAGAATGTTTTCTATTGGGGAAATTAGGGGTTAAAATACTTATATAGGGGTCTTAGTGAAGGGTAAAACGACATAGTATTAGGCTAGACTAATTAGGAAAATACCCAACTGCCCCTGAAAATAACTATCGACCTACCATCGACGCCCCTGACCGACGGTCTGTCCTGTATCACCGTCATACATGGTCAGAACCTTGATTCAGGGTCTTGATCTATGGATCCTCGAAAACGTACCATGGACACTTACCGAATGTATGTTGGTCAGGCCTTGGTTCTGGGATTCTCAATCTTATTTAGGGCAACCAACCACAGACCACACCTACGACCCGTAGGTGGCCTCCATCGGATGGCACCTACAGCTTCTGAGAAATGTTGTCTTGCCCTTCTCGAATCGAGGGTGCTACAATATCCTCCAAGTCCTCGAGATCATCATATACCGTCGCCTCACAAATACCCAACTCCTTCTCATTTGTCTAAGAAGTGCTCAACTCATCACCATCATCAGCTAAAATAGCATCTCCAATCGCAGTGGTCAGAGAAATCTCAGAAATAACTAGTATCTCTGAACTCAAAACCTCGGGAAGGTCCACCGTGTCAAAAAACATAGATAAATCAGTGTATTTGAGCTCATCCACATCACGCCTCAATCCTGCAACATCAGCCCTTAAGGGCGTTACATCATCGGACTGGTGACCTCCCTGCACACATACATCAACTCACACAACAAGGGCATCTAAGGCTAGGCCATGTGAAGTAATCAACTTGCAACTCAGCTCGGATAGGGGCTCAAACTGTAGGAATGGCCCGCTCGATCAATCCTGGTACAGTCACCTCGACCTGGGAAGCACGTACATCAGCAAATTGGGCTAGATGGTCATTCTTATAAAGCATCACCTGTGTCAATGAGGGGGCGGGAAGAAGCAACAACAGGAGAACTAGTGGGACAAGATGTAGTAGGAGTAGATGAAATAGGTGTACCTGAAATCAGGGTAATCAAATAGAAAAGGGTTTCTTGGGAATGCCACAAATTGAATGCCAATTTTGCAAAATGAGTGATTATTATTTACTAAAAGTCATTGAACCTCAGTGGGTAGGGTAGGCTTTGGGTGCAATAGTTATTTCTCAATCAACTATCACAAATCAAGTGAGTTCTTTCGAACCTCAACAAGCATAACTCAAATTAACAACCCCTTACCTTAATCAATCTACTTTTTCAAGCTACATTTGCAAGATTGCCTTTAGATCCACTTTCTCAATCTAAATCTGTATCAACACAATCACTACAATCATCAACTAATAATTTCAACTCTAATACTTCTTTCTCAAGCAAGCTTAGAGTGCTAAACTAGAATTGTATTTGCAACTACAATTCCTGAATTAAAACACAAACTATTAATTGAACCCACTTCAAATCAACAAGAAAAATCAGTAAATATAAACACCCATAAGCTAATTGAAGCATTCAAATACATAATCACACCCCCAAGAATGGGGGTTTTATCCAAACATATTAAAGAACAAGAAATTGTTACCAACAAAGTTTTCAATCAGGTTGGGCAACAATCCACAAGTCTCCAAATGCTCAAATTGAAGCTAAAAATCAAATAAACCCTAAATCTCTACTCAAATGTATAAAAACAATGTTTTAGAATGTTCAAGATCAAAAACCCAGAACTGGACAATGTGGGAACTCCTTATCTTCTTTTGAAAATTACATTTATACGTTCCCAGAATTTCGCATCGGGATCACTCAGCAAAGTAAGTCGGGCTTCACCGACATGGTCGGTGATGATCCAAGTGCTCCTCTTCTCGCCTTTTTGGCGTGCCTTTTTCAGCCAAATTTTTGTAAGTTAAGGTGATAGAAATTGGCCCCGCTAATCTATTCGGCCTGTCGCCGAAATAGTAGTTTTCTCGCCAAGTTGGTTTTGTCCATGGGCTTGTCTGCTGGAAGTTTAGGCAAGCTAAAGGTCCACTCGGAAACTCACCGAGCGGCTTTGGCGAGTATCCTTTTTGATTTCCTTCAACTTTTCAATTTTTTTCACTCCTTTTAACCTCGTAATGTCCTTGGCTTGCTCTTTTACCTTCATTGCTGCAAATTAACATTTTAACATGATTTATGAGCATAAAATAGGCATTGAGGACACTAAATCTTTAAATATGAAGCCTCACATAAGTTAAAATCTCTGACTCATCAATACTATGCGAGCAAAGCTTTGAATGTTGCTCGGAAGAACTATACTATTAATGAACAAGAATTGCTTGCCGTAGTATTCACATTTCAAAAGTTTAGATCCTATTTTCTTGGCACTAAAGTTATAGTGCATACTGATCATTCGACATTGAGGTATTTGATGGCAAAGAAGGATGGAAAACCAAGACTGATTAAATGGCTTTTATTACTGCAAGAATTTGACTTTGAAGTGAAACATAGAAAGGGAATAAAAAACTAACTAACTAATCACTTGTCAAGATTAGAAGAAGAGTCTATGATAAATTTAGCAGATGGAGTTGAGATAAATGATGCATTTCCCGATGAATAGGTATTGACTGCTTTATTGACCTTATTCCATGGTTTGCAAATTTTTCCAATTATTTGGCAAGTAATTTGGTGCCTTTAGATCTGTCATTTATACAAAAGGAATACGTAGCAACACACTCACAAACTTTGCATCACTTGTAAGGTATCGACATAAAAACTTGAACTATTCCTTGTTTACTTGAAATCATAAAGTTATACTTGACCTTGGATATGAATTTATTGTGAAACTTGATACGATTAGTTCTACTGTACCCTTGGAATGATGGTTTAGTGCGTGTTGTTGATGTATGTGATTAAAGCATGTGATTTTCTAGTTGAACTTCTTGACTTTGGGTTTCAAGTTATTTTTGTTCGTCTATGATTAATTGCATGTTTGAAACCCCAGGGATAATAGAATACCATAAATATGTCAAAATGTATGTTCTTGATGTAGCTTGATAGTTGAAATTATGATATTTTGATTGATGGGTTAAACTGTGAATTTGTCATTATTGATACCAGTACTGGTCGACGACCATAACCCATGGGACGTGGGGCAACCTAAGGACCGTAGGTCTGGTCTCGTTGATCAGCCACACATTACAGTAGCTTAAGTTGTGAACCACAGTTTAGCTTAAGCTTGGTCATTCCATCAACACACTATACTGGTGAACTGTCGTTTGAACTACTAGGACCTAAAATGGGGCTTCCTGATCCGTTGTTCATCCGACGGCCCATAGGTACCTACCATAGGTCTCAATAGTAGCTACTACCCAAGATTTTTTTAGTTCCAAATCTTCTTTTAATATTTTTTTTGGTTTGTTTTGGGTACTTTGGTTACTAATAATGTCCATTACATGTTAAATGGTGCCCAAAATGATTAATACATACCAAAGGCAAGGAAAGTCGAAGTCTATGGATTTGTCACGCTGGTTGATCAAATATTCTAGTGGGTTGGAATATGAACCTGAGCACACTAGAGGCTCCCCCATTGTACCTTTGACAACAAGGCGCCGGTCTAGTCAGGTTGTGTAGTCAGATGATGATGATGCCCCACAACCTAAGGAGGGGGCCCAACATTCAAATAATGAGAACCAGGAGTCACTATTGTCACGACCCAGGGGTAGCCCCTAGATCTAACAAGGCACATAGAACCCCGAAAGGCTCCATGTAAGCTACTTAGCGTATCATAACATAAGCATAGAAAGATAAAGAACTAAAAACACATTTCAATGTGTTAAAATTTTTATAAACGAAAAACAAAAGTTTAGACTTGTCTCAATATAGCCATCTATTAGAATACATTGAATGAAATAGGGCCTAGCCTATACTACATGTCCAAAAAGGAAATACAATAAAGGAAACTACAATAAGATAAAATCCATCCTCGAATCATGAGGAATGACAAACCAACTAGGAGAATAAGCAATTCCAAGCTTTAGCCACAACAATGATCACCTTGAGAATAGGACCCTATACTTAGGGAAAATGTAGAAAAGTAGGTGTTAGTACAAAAATGCACTAAGTATGATAAAAATGCATAAAAAACATTAAAACATGCTAAAAAGGACATTTCATTTGAAAACATGCTATATGCCAAGTTTAAACATCATATAAGACATTAGAAGTTATAAGTCATAATCATGGACAACATGGTCATCGGCATAATCAATGCATCTAGCTCATAATAAGATGAAAGGGAAAGCCTTCATAAGGAACCTCAAGGCATGATTGTGCAATGCATTCATAAGACCTCATAATCCCACCCATGCTAAGCAAGTCACTTTAGGCCCCCATCCATACTCATCATCCTAAATATAAGCTAACATTATCATCTAAATCACTTAAACTCATATCTCAAAATTCATGTATTAACCTTAGTTCATTCTTCGAGCTATTGAGGTCTATGAACACTATGAGATACTTTCATAAGCATGTCTTAGTTCATTACTGTAACACCCGAAAACTAGTAGGCTAAACTAGAGCTTGGCGTTAGGGTTAGAGTCATAGATATGGCTTTTCGTACTTAGAATGAAGGGTGTTGGGGAAGAACATCAAGGTAAGACTCCCAAGGACCCCTAGGGTCCTTGAGGAGGACTCTAGCAAAGCTGCCCAAAACACAGTCCACTCACGAAAAGGGACCCACGCCCCATGGATAAGGGGTCATGGGTCAGGGTCCCAAAAGATGGGTTACAGACCACCACCCACCGATGACCATCACGCCCCATGGGTCCACCCATGGCCCATGGGTGTGGTCTCGTGGGTGAGGCAGTGCTTAGTCTTAGGCGGTTGAGTTGAGGTGTATTATGGAACTTTTCGAAATTAATTAGGGGTTAAGTGGTGTCATTTTATTAGAGTTTATACCACCTATATAAAAACATTAGACCCCTAAATTCATTGATCCAAGTCATTATTTCATCTCACAAAAAATAACCCAATTCCCTCTAAAAAATCCTCTCTCTAGAAAGAAGAAGAAGAGAATTAAGCTAGGTCAAGATTCCATTGTTGCAAGCTTTGTAAGGCTTTATAATCAAGGTATTAAAGCTTATTCATCCATGGATTCTTCCATCCATGGAGTCCCCTAGTTATACCACAATTGTGAAGATGAAATACCCAATTCAAGTTAGGGTTCCTTCTAATATTGTGGGTTAAGTTGACTATGAATCCAATTGAGTGAATATTCATTGTTTATGATTGAGTTAGTAGTGAATCATGTTATTATGATGAATTTACATGTTTTATATGCCTAACCCTCATCTAATTGATTAAATTGAAGTAATATGGGTTTATGCCTTGTGAAGGGAAATTGAAGATTCATAGATGATCTTATAGAATTGATGAATTGTACAGTAATTGTTCAAGAATAAAATCATGTAGACATGAATTGAATTAGAATAATGTATATGTGATGGGTCATGACTAGTAAGGCTTGAGATTGAGCCTTTATGAGGATATATGACTAGAATCACTTAATAATGAAGCATGTGACTAGAATGCCTTGTAATCTAGGTATGTATGATGATTGTAAGAAGTAAAGCTTTGAGAGTGAGGCTTGTAGTCATGAATGTTGATTCCTAAAGCTTTGAGAGTCAAGCTAATGTGTTGAATTGTATATACTTAAGAAACACTTTGAAAGTAAGGTGTCTATGATCATGATATGTTTTTGTGTTGTTGAAAGGTTATTCTCACACACACACACCTATGTATGAATATAATATGATGTTAAAGGTTTTATCACATAGAATGATTCTAGGTTGAAAGGCTTACTCACCTAAAATGAATCAAAGCATGTTTAGTTATGTTAGCTTGAGGTTGTGTTATGAAACCCCTTCATGAATAGCTTGCTCTAGTATCATGGAATACTTGCATGGTAGCTTGAATTCGTAAGACAAGACCATCTCATGGTAGCATGAGTATAAGATCTCAAGGTAGCCTTGGATTGAGAAACCATACTCTCCTAAGGGTATCTTACACTAGCATCATAGAATTCTTGTATGGTATCATGACTTGGTTAGGCTAAACTATTTCATTGGTAGCTAGGATGGAGAAGTAATACCCTTCCTTGTATAACTTGGACTTGTATGATAGTATGTTTTTCTATGGTAGCTTTGTCTAATCAAATATGGTGACTATTCCTTGGTAGCTTGGTCTAGCCTAATATGGTGCTATTAATTGGTAGTCTAGAAATGTTAAATAATAATCATTTATGTATGATTGCCAAAAGTTCTACTTAGTATGTGTATGATTTTGGGGTTTTATCCATACATTGCACAAGTATGACTTGAAGCTACTTATAAATAATCTCGCTCTTGTATGTTGTATGCTTATCTTGGATTGAGTAATAGTACTTTTCCTTGAGTAGCTTGGAGTTACATAAGTAAGGTGCCTTCCATGGTAGCTTGGTCTAGCATAAGGTAGTGTTTTCCTTGTTAGCCTTGAATAGGTAAATTATAAACATTCATGAGTAATGACTTGTCTTGGACTAGTAAAAAGGTACTCTTCCATGAATAACAAGAATAGCTAAAGAGGGACTAGTCCCTAATTAAACTAACATGTTTATGATGAAACTAGATTACTTCAAGGAAGTATTGTATGTATTTTCTAATATGAGATTTGCCTATATGATATATGCTTAGCTTGGATTGTTTCTATACTTGCCTTCCTTGATATGCTTGACTAAAGGTGAAGGGTCCCTTGTCTATGAGAAGTAAGCAAAGGATGAGATCCAAAGATGGTAAGTATGACTATAATGACCTAAAAGTGGTACTTAGTGTGGGTGGGATTATGGGGTCGCATCCATGCATTGCACAATTATGCTTTGAGGTTACTTGAGAAGTAGTTCTCTTATGTTATGAAGATATAAGGATTTACTATGTTAATGAACATGATGTATCTCTTATGTTATGAATCATGCCTTATGTTGACTAATGTTTACATTATGTCTATGTTGAAGATCATGCTTCCTATTATGTTGTATGCTATTATGGTATTATGCTAGCTATCATATTCAGTACTTTTGTACTAACACATACTCTTGCCTACATTCTCATCAAATGTAGGGTCCGACGATTTTGAGTTCCATCTTGAGGATAAGTTTCTAGTAGAGCAAGGAGTTGAAGACTTGGTGAGTCCTCATAGAATTGAGGATTTGATCCCTTTTCCCTTTTTTTGTCTTTCTTTTATGTTGAGAACTATTGTATGGGCTTTGTCCCTAAGACTTTCATGTATTAGATGGTTTGAGACAAGTATATAAGACTTCCTCTTTGCTATTATAAAAGACTTTGATTGTATGGAAAATGTTTTAACATTTCTGCCCTTTTCTATCATCTTATGTTATGATACGCTAAATGGCTTACATGGGGTCCTTCGGGGTTCTATGTGCCATGTTACGTCTAGGGTGTACCCCTGGGTCGTGACAATTACTTATCTTGTTACTCTTTGAACATTATGAGATACTTCCTTAAGAATGTCTTGGTTCATCTTTACTTTGAACACTTCGAGATACTTCTTCAAGCATGTCTTAGTTAATCTTAAGTCTTGTTGTGATTGAGATATAGCCTTAACCGATATGAGATGATCCCCTCTGATGTTACCCACACAGTCAAGGGTTGGTCTACTTGCCTAAGGTAGAACCGGTTTGTTAGCTTAGTTGGATCCACTAGCTAACTTTCCTACGGAGCATGTAGTTATGGGATATAGAGATTGCTACTAGAAACCTGGACTTTTCTAGGTGAAGGCTCCCATCTCATGAGACATACTTTGGGATACCCGGACGCTACTAGGTGAGAGTTCCCATTTTGGAAGTGATACTCAACTAGGTGTGAACCTCCATCTCATTTCAATATCCACTCGGTGCTAGGCATAAATCCCACAAGATAGCTTATTAAGTCTTACTTTAATTCATGTCTCATGGGGAGATGTCCTTGACATTCAACCCATGTTAATTCATTAAATTAACTCTTTAGACCATGCGTGAGCAACTATCACCATCCACGATCACTTCTACTCTTAGATTCAATTATGTGAGAAAACACTTTCAACCCTAGAACCTTCATTATATGAGAAAACCTTTCATATTAAGTTTATTATGAGATCATGAGAATAACCTTTCAATCAGACCACAACAACAACCTAATCATCAACACATCACACTTAAAGCATCATTAAAGCATTTACAAGGACTTCATAAACATGCATAATATCATCATTTGTCCTTTCAAGGATCAAGGATGATATCAATCAACACATATAGAATTAACTACATTAGATATGGATATAATCATAATTCAAGTAACCCAATTACTACAAGCATAATTTCATAACATTCTTCTTTCACCCACAAGATCATAATTAGGAAAAATGGGGATTTCATGGATTCTTGGGGACTCAAAATAAAAACCATAATAAATCATTAATTCAATCATAATATAAAGTAATTCAAGCATTAGACTCATTTTTGAAATGAACCCATGCTTTTGGAATCAAAGCTTAGCTTTCGGGGATTTCTATCTTTGAAATTGTGGTTTTGAAAGGGCTCCATGGATGAAGGCTATCCATGGATAAAGAGATACCATACCTTAGCAATTAAATCCAATGAATTTGATAAGAAAACCTTGCTCCTTGAACCCTAGCTCCAACTTTCTTCTTTTTCTTCTTCCTTGAAGTTTTGGAGAGAGAATTTTCTTTGGAGAGGATGAAGTTTTGGGACTAGTTTTGGGTTTTAGAAAAAATGAGGCAATTGGCTTAGTTTAGTGATATAAAACCCTTATATAGGTGATCTAATTTAGCCTAAAACCACCTCACTTAGTATTAATTAAAATTGACGAACCCCAAAGTGCCCCTAAGCGTAACTGCCAAAGAGTTGTTCCAGGCTTGAACCACGGACCCATGACCTACGAACCATGTATGGAACCTTCGCCCATCCTGGTTGGGCGTGGTTCATTGTCAGAGACTATTGGCCCATCCATGATACCTCCACCCACGGGGCGTGGGTCCTGCCGTAGGTAAAGGTATTGGGCAATTTTCTCTTGGCCCTCCTCAAGGGCCCATGGTTGGTCCTTGAGGGGTCGAACCTTGATGTTATAACACGAAACTCCTTATTTTAAGTACAGGGAGTTATATGAGGATCGGATGTTCATCGATGAACATGAAAAGTTTGTCAGGACTATCACTGAGGAGAGATGAAAACTTACTAGCAACCTCCACACGGTGCCACATGTTCAGGAGTTTTTCACCCAACATAGGTGCGAGTGGATGGTGGGAAACCCGGGAAAGTACAACTCAGACATGGTTAGGGAGTTCTATGCTTCCTACACGGCGATGATGGAAAATTCTATGCTACCACGAGCTAAGGCATTAGCTCAACCACCTTTGCAAGACATATTTGTGCGGGGTTTCATCGTTGACATTTCAGAGACCACCATCCGCTATTTTATTTATGGTCCAGCACACACTCTAAAGATTAATACAACGGAGCATGACTATAGGATCAAGATTATGTTGAGACGGGCTTTCTAGAATGATGTCAAGCAGTGAGAGTCCTTACTAAGATGGATGGCCCGCTACATTTTTTTATGATGGATAGGGTATTGAATGGGTGCTTGATATGTTACTTCGTATCTGAAAGGCAACCATGATCTTTGAAGCTAAATTTTTTGGGTCTATCATACGTACTAGGTTGTCCCCTACACAGGCGAACAAAGTAGTGATTTGGGATTGAACGGTGATGGCTAAAGCTATTATGGCAGGTTTGGAGATTGATTTCTCCCGTATCCTCACAATGGAGATACATGAGAGGGTGTTCCGGAGTCCTACCTTATTTTTCAGCTATGTAGAGCGGTTTCAGTGCCACTATGGCATTGTGCTAATTCTACATGAGCGACTAAGACTGTTTATGTCGGCCTCATTAAATATTATGCAAACCCAGTAGCTCTGAGGAAAGAGATACAAATTGACTTACCTCGCATGGGTGATGATACAACTATTGACATTGAGAAGGTCGGGGTCGAGTTGACAAATGATGCATCTATTCTTTCCACTACTATGGAGCCTGATGTGTAGGCTCCCCTTTCTACTTTATCCAGTCATGCTATGAGGACACCTCGTGATCATACCTCTTAGGGGTTTGCATTACTTCCACATGCTCGAGTCAAGAAGTTTGAGACTTAGATGGCCACTCTTATAAAATACATGCGGCCTAGGATTAAAAATTCTATTGAGGAGTCGGAAGCAAAGATGGAGGTAGCAATTGATTGGAAGATTTATGCGATGCATCGAAGGATAGATGCTTTTAAACTCAGGGTGATTGAGAGGCCCAAGCTTGGGCCAACTATTGATCTGACTACTTTCTAGACGTAGTTAGCCGGCTCCAAGCTGATGTTGATGTTCTTCCTGCTATAGCAGATGCTTCTCCAAAGCTTTCACATGAGTTAGATGTTGTCGAGAGGGCTCAAGCCAGTAGAGAAGTTGTAGCTCCGGTGAATCCAAATGTGAATTCGGCTGCTTCAAGGGTTAGGGATTTTGCTCGAATGAACCCTCTCAAATTTCATGGCCGCAAAGTGGAATAGGATCCTCAAAGGTTCATCGATGATGTTTATAAAGTTCTTATCATTATGGTGGTATTTTCGGAAGAGAAGGCGGAGTTAGCTGCCTACCAACTTAAAGATGTGGCTCAAGTGTGGTATGATCAGTGCAAGAGTGGTAGAGTGAAAGACCCATAGGAGTGGGCTCGGTAGAATAAGAATCGTTCAAATCGGCATTTCTTGATAGATTCTTTTCCTGAGAGTTGAGGGAAGCTAAGGTGGAATAGTTCATTAACCTTCGTCAAAGAAGTATGAGCGAGAAGGAACATTCCCTAAAGTTCACTTAATTATCTAAGTATGCTCCAACAATGGTGGCGGATTTGAGGGATAAGAAGTAGGTTTTTGATGGCCGTGTCCGACTTGGTTGAAAAAGAATGTTGTACGATAATGCTCCATCATGACATGGATATCTCAAGGCTTATGGTATACGCTCAACAAATTGAGGAGTCAAAACTCAAGGAAAAGAATATGGAGGTGAAAAGAGCTAGAACCGATGATGGGAACTTCTCCAATGCAAGGCCCGATGGACAAGGTCGACCAAGGTTAAGAAAAAGGTTTTCCAACCAAGGTTCCTCTAGTGCTCCAAGGGTGAACAAGGATAGGGTTTCCAACCAAGGTTCCTCTAGTGCTCCAAGGATGAACAAGGATAGGATTTCCAACCCTAATCCTCAAGGAGGTAATAGTAGTGGTTCTTATGTAGATAGACCTAATTGTGCAAAAGGTGGAAGGAAACATGATGGTAAGTGCCTAGTTGGCACCGATGGGTGTTTTAATTATAGAAAGAGTGACCACAATATGAGAGATTGTCCAATGCTCAAGGTTAAGGTAAGAGAAGATAAACAAGCTCCTACAGACAGTTCAAACTCCAATGCCTCAAAGCAAAACCACTTTTATGCTCTTCAATCAAGAGGTGACAAAGAGAGCTCCTTGGATGCAGTGATTGGTATGTTAATAGTCTTTATTATTGATGTATATGCCTTGTTAGATCCCGGTGCTACTTTGTCCTTTGTGACACCCTATGGGTCCATGAAGTTTGATATGCTCCTTGAAGTGTTAATAGAACTTTTTTCGGTCTCTAACCCGGCTGGTGACTCGGTGGTGGCTAAGAGAGTCTATAAGAGATGTCCCATTTCCTTATCCCATAGAGTTACTTTGGTGGATTTTTTAGAGTTAGACATGTTAGACTTTGATGTGATTTTGGGTATGGATTGGTTGCATGTATGTTATGCCTCTATCGATTGTAGGACTCGGGTTGTTAGATTCCAATTTCCAAATGTGTCTATCTTAGAGTGGAAGAGAGGAAATTCTATGCTTAGAGATCAATTTGTCTCTTGTCTTAAGGCTAGGACGGATCTCAAAAGGTTGTATTTACCATCTTGTTAGGGTGAGGGATGTTGAATCCGAAGCCCGTTCTTTAGAGTTGGTTCCGGTAGTGAATGAGTTCCCGGAAGTTTTGGCCGATGATTTACCCGGTATTCCTCCTGAGCGGGAAATAGGTTTTGTTATTGAACTCTTATCGGATATGAAACCTCTCTCTATTCCTCCTTATAGAATGGCTCCGGCGGAGTTAAAAGATTTGAAAGAGAAACTAAAAGATCTGCTAGATAAGGATTTCATCTTACTGAGTATCTCTCCATGGGGTGCTCCCATGTTGTTTGTTTGAAAGAAAGATGGGTCTCTTAGAATGTACAACGATTATCATCAAGTGAATAATGTGACGATCAAGAATAAGTATCCCCTTCCAAGGATAGATGACTTGTTTGATCAACTTCAAGGGGCTAGTTATTTCTCTAAGATTGATCTTCGTTCGGGTTATCACCAATTGAGGGTGAGAGGGGATAATATTCCTAAGACGGCCTTTCGAACTCGGTATGGTCACTATGAGTTTGTGGTATTGTCATTTGGGTTGACTAATGGTCCGATGGCGTTCATGGACTTGATGAATAAAGTGTTTAGGCAATACCTAGACATGTTTGTGATTGTGTTTATCGATGATATCTTGATCTATTCAAGGAGCGAGAATGAACATATGGACCACTTAAGAATTAATTGTGTTGCAAGTTCTTAAGAACCAACAACTTTTTGTAACTTTTAGCAAGTGTGAATTTTGGTTAAGGTCCATAGCTTTCTTTGGTCATATTGTGTCAAACAAGGGTATTGAGGTAGATCCTAAGAAGACGGATGCAGTCAAGAGTTTGCCTAGACCTCTAACTCCTTATGACATTAGAAGCTTTAGGGGTTTGGCCGGTTACTATAGGAGGTTTGTTGAGGGTTTTCCTCCATTGCCTCTCCTTTAACAACGTTCACTTAAAATAAGGCTAAATTTTAGTGGTCTGAAGCTTGTGAGAAAAGTTTCCCAGAATTGAAAGATAGATTTATTTTCACTCCGGTATTGACCTTACCGGAAGGTACGAATGGTTTTGTGATGTATTGTAATGCCTCTAGAGTTGGGTTGGGATGTCTACTTATGTAAAATGGTAAGGTGATTGCCTATTCTTTAAGGCAACTAAAAATCCATGAGAAGAATTATCCTAACCATGATCTTGAGTTTGCGGCGGTTGTGTGTTGACACCCAATTTTGACCGACCTATAACCCTTTTCGGGAGTGCTATTCGATTAAATACGTATTTTAAAAGCATATTTTGAGTTTAAAATTTTGTCTAAAATAATATATTTTAGTATGCATGATTTTTAAAAACTATTGTAATTATCATCAAATTATTTTATTAAATTATATTTATCGATAGTTAAACTCGAAATAATCTCTTTACTTAAATATTTTAAAATATTAGATGTGTTTAATTATGTGAAAATATTTTAATATATGTAGTATTTTAATTGGATAGTATTTCCTTAAATTTCCTCTAATTTATTTAACTTTTAGCCTATTCTATTCTAATTCATTTCAACTCTAGCCTATTCAATTTCAATTGTATTTCAATCATAGCCACCCTTACATTTCAATCCCTAGCCAATTGTATTTCAATTTTAGCCATTCCAACTCCTCAATTCAATCTGATTTTAAGATTTCATCTTTTAATCTCAGCCATCCTTACTCCAAGATCAAATCCTAGCCCTTCATCTATTTTGAAATCGACGGATGAGATCAAAATTCCTTTTATTTCCTATTTCAATATCTAAAACACAAAAACCTTGAAGTTTCTTCATTCTTCTTCTTTCTTCTCCCAAGCTTCGCATCACTCTCTCTGTCGTAGCCAGTGGATGACAATAGCAGCAGCCGGCGAAAACCGGCCACCGGCAACAAGGGAGGCAGTCGCCCCCTCGCCTACTCCATTCCTCTTCTCTTTTATCTCCTCTCTTCGCAGGACCACCAGCAGCAAGTAGCCGACGAAGATCCAGCGGCCAGCAACAGCAAGCACCAGCGAAAGCAGCAACAATAACTAGTGTGAGATCCAGCTCCGACCAGCAGCACACGGCGAGAACAGCTAACAACCAGGCAAACTTCCTTGTTTCCTCCAGCTCTGGCCAGCGAGCTCCGTGATAACAACAACAACACCCGACGGCGACCAAGTAGTGACTACGATGACGCCATGGACTATCTTTACTCGTACCGGGAGATTAAAGCTTTGGCTCGTTGGAGATGGATCTTTCGGTTCGTTTCATAATTTATGTTTTCACTCTTTAAATTTCAACTGGTCCTTAATGTGCATATGATTATGAGTTAAAGTTTAAGATCCTTATGCATTTATTTGTTTTAGTGAAAAAGCGTCCTACTGTTTTGAATTGTTTGCCCATCAATCTACCATATGTTAAAGATTTGGGTCTTTTGTTGAACTGATTGTTAATATGTTACGTCTCATTTTATGTGTCACCATTTTTTTTTGTCAGTCCCAAAAAAATATCACATTTTCTTATATGATAAGTATTTAAAGGTACAATTCCTCTTTTACCTTTATTGGTCCCACTTAATCTTAAAAATAGTAATCCAATACATTTATGAGGAGAGAGAAAAGTGAATCTACTTTTTAAAGAGCAATTTGATAAACATTTCAAAGTCTTCATTTATTTCTTAAACTCCGTACCCGGTCAAATGTTGCCACATAAAATGGGATGGAGGGAGTGATATGTATTTTCATTGCTATCACCTTGTGGTTGTCCATGGATTGGATTCGGTAAGATTCAAACATGATTTGAGCAATTTGCCTAATTTTGTATGTTAGTTCATGGCGTATTTAATTAAGCGAATTTTGTTAGTAATATATTATTTGATTCAGCCATAAGTTGCTCAAGTTTCATTCTGACTTAGTATAACCATTCAATAGTAAATTGACCAGAATTTTATAATTTTGGTAAAGTGAATTGCTGAAAATGGTAAAATAAATATAAGTTTGGACCCTGATTATCTCCTTCTTTAAATGGCAATTTCTTTGGATTGATTTTATATGTTATTGATTAATTGATACTAAGGAGATTATATTGTTTTGTGCAAATCCGGACGGATTTTGTGGTTCTTGATAAAGTAAATTTCCCTTATTATTTTATTTACTAACGTTAATTGATTGTAGTTGCCTTAATTAAAGTTTAATTGATTCTTATTTGTTATATTCTAGTAAAATTTCAAATGAGCTAAAATATAATGTTACTGATTTGGTTCTCTCTTTAAATAAGGAAATTAATATTTAATCGATCCTAAATCATTTCTTTCCTTATATTATATGCCCTCTTCTCTACTATATATATAGTGGTCCTTTGTCTCAATATTTTTGACAGACACTACTCACACACACAGATTGCCCATACTTGAATACTAAAAATATTGCTCTCTACTCTTAAAAAAGAATTAAGTTTTCCGGTAAACACTTAAAAGTGCTATCTTTACTCGGTATTGCTGTGCTCGGGTCTAGTATCATATTAAGTTCGTCTGCACTGTTGATAACTATTTTCTGCTTAATTGGTTATTTCTCTTCACTAGTGTAATTTCGTTTTGAATTATGCATGATTGTATGGGTAAAATAAATAAAATGAAGCATATAGGTCAGTTTTCTTTTCCTTTCTTGATATGTGGGATGTTATATACGTGATTTCATATTCGTTGTGTTGTTATATTTACTACTTGATTTAATGTGTGTCCTCTTTGCTTGTATATCTCAAAATAAATGATATTATGTGTCTTTAGCATTATACTTGTGCTTGTATCTTTTGTTATCCTTTAGCAGGTTTGAACACAAGTTCAAGATATGAAGAGTCGTCAAAAGAGAGAAACAATAGACGAATCGATTTCATTTAATTTATGTCCTTGTACACTATTTAATTTTATTATTGTTGTGTAATAATTTGTGAACTCCAACTCCATAGATTTATATGAAATTACTTGGGGGATCGTCTAAGGCGAGGGAGATATACATGCTATTTGTTTTTTTTTAAGCTTAGTTTATCTTTGTTATGTGTGGTTGCTATAAGTAATAAGTATGTTGGAATCTCTTATATAATCTACTTAAATCAACTATTTATTTGTGTTTGTCTAGTTTTTTAAATCAGCAAATTTGTGATAAATAAACTTTATCGCATAATCTAGCTTTCTGAACAATTATTAGTATTAATCAATTAGCTTGAATTATAGAGTTCAATAGCCTTAGTATATCAGTTAATAATCGTGATCTTAATTTTATATGTTTAATAACTCTTTCAGCATGTTAATCTACTGAATTGTTGCTGCTGGCCCCTATTTAAATCCCAGAATGAATAAAAATAATTATACATGTAATTGGTATATCTTTGTTTGACCCTCACATATCATGTCTATGTTTAATATTTTCAGCACACTAATTGATTAGAAATTATGTCTATAGGACTTGACTAATAAAATCAAAGTTAGCTAATCAATCTAAATGATATCTGCATTTTTAAGAACTTCAGCTCGTCAGTTAATATATCAAGTCCTAAGTAATTTTAGGTTGCTAATAAAATTTCAGCATGATAATCTCTTAGATGGCATGTCTATAGGCTCCCAATAATTTTCAGCATGTTAAAATTGAAATAAATCTGCTTTGAATATGTTCTGCTCACTGTTAAATAATTTTTGCAAGGAATTTATTTTCTGACACTTTAAAAAAAGATAATAAATTGTGCAGCATGCTAGTACTGTTTTAAATATTCTGCCCTGATAAAAATCGGCTACTGGATTTCTGCATCTAATAAACTAACTGTCATATAAAATATTTCTTTGCATTAATAATAAATTTGCCACTGTTTCTAAATAAATTTCTGCATTTGTAATATATTTTCTTTAAAATCGGTCTAATAAGCTTTCTGTACTTGTAACAACTTTCTGCTCCCCCCTAGTTAAATAATTATGTTGTCAATGCTTGTTTGTATGCACACACTTAGCATGAAATCCTTTCACCATTATGTGCGATTGAAAGTATGTTTAATAAAACCTAGGGGCCAACTTGAGACTTTACATGCTAAATGAACGTCCTATTTGTTTGATTTGGTGTCTAGGTAAAGTCCTTCAGAGTCTCCCTTTCCTTTGTCCCTTTATTTGTTTATAATAATAATTGTTTGGGGTACCTTAAATAAAATATTAAAAAAATTGTTTGCTTATCTACTTGTGCAATATCTGTCTCCTCGCTTATCTCTTTATTGATTGTTTAATATTTATTTGTTATTATGTTATCACTTAGTCTTGCATGCTTAACTAATCAATTAAAATAACTAAAATGCCCTTAATTGTTTAATATTATGTTATCACCTAGTTTTGCATGTTTAATTAATTAAATAAATAAATGAAGTGATCTTAATTGTTGTTATCACCTAATCTTGCATGCTTAATTAATTAAATAAATAAAGTGATCTTGATTGTTTAATATTAGTAATCACTTAGCTAGCATATTTAATTCACCTAAATAAAATGAAGTGACCTAATCGCTACTTGTAACTCCCCACATATATTGCATGAGATACGATCGGGACCCACATTTGTGGACCTCGAGGGATGCCTAACTCCTTCCCCTCGAGGTAATTTGAACCCTTACCCTGATCTTTGGTTTGTTGACCTTAGTTAGATTTAGTTAGGTTAGATAGTTGCCCTAACGCGCCTTAATTCGTAAGGTGGCGGCTCTTCAATCAACCCAAAGCCCAAAAGAGTTGTTAGGTCGAAACTCATTTTTGCGAAAAAATGGGGCGCGACATTGTGTTTTCCATAAAGATACAGAGGCATTACTTGTACGGGGTCCATGTGGATGTTTTCACTGATCACAAGAGTCAAAAATATGTGTTTAGTCAGAAGGACTTGAATCTTCGTCAATAAAGGTTGTTAGAATTATTGAAGGATTATGATATGAGTGTCTTTTATCACCGCGGCAAAGCTAATGTGGTAGCGGATTTTTTAGTAGGTTGTCGATGGGTAGTGTGGCTCATGTAGAAGATGAAAGGAAAGAGTTGGTTCGTGATGTGCTTAGGTTGGCCCGACTAGGTGCTCAACTAGTGGATTCCGCCAAGGGTGGTTTCATGGTCCATAATGGTTCCAAATCATCCTTTGTAATGGATGTAAAGTCTAAGCAAATTCTCGATCCTATCTTGGTTGAGTTGAAAAAGGTGGTACTCAAAAAGTCCGTTGAGGCTTTCTCCCAAGGGGGAGATGGGGTACTAAGGTATCCAGGTAGGTTATGTGTTCCAAATGTTGAAGGCTTGAGAGAGCAAATTTAGAAGAAGCCCATAGTTCTCGATATTCTATTCACCAGAGAGCCACCAAGATGTACCGTGACCTACGAGAAGTCTATTGGTGGAATGGGATGATAAAGGACATCGCAGAATTTGTGGCCAAATGTCCTATTTGTCAACAAGTTTGAGCACCAAAGGCTGGTAGGCTTGTCACAAGATATTGCTATTCCTACTTGTAAGTAGGAAGATGTGAACATGAATTTTATTATAGGCTTGCGACGTACTCGGCGGCAACATGACTCGATATGGGTAATAGTGGAATGGATGACTAAGTCCGTTTATTTCATTCCTATCAAGGTTTCCTACTCGGCGGAAGAGTATGCTAAGTTGTATGTGTGGGAAATAGTAAGGTTACATGGAGTACCCTTGTCTATAATTATGGATCGAGGTCCCCAATTTACTTCACAGTTTTGGAAGTCTTTCCAAAATGGGCTACGTACCAAGGTTAAGCTTAGCACAACTTTTCACCATTAAATGGATGGTCAAGCAGAACGAACCATTCAGACTTTAGAGGACATGTTTAGGGCTTGCGTGATAGATTTTAAAGGCAATTAGGACGACCATATGTCGTTAGTTGAGTTTGCTTATAATAACAATTATCATTCGCGTATCGACATCGCTCCCTTTGAGGCTCTCTGTGGTAGGAGATGTAGGTCTCGTATAAGGTTGTTTGAAATAGGGGAAGTTTCTCGCCTAGGCCCGGAGATGGTGCATGAGGCCATTAAGAAATTTCGGGTCATTAGAGAGAGGTTCAGAACGACCCAAAGTCGGCAAAAGTCCTATGCCAATGTTAGAGGGAGAGATCTCAAATTTGATGTCCATGATTGGGTTTATTTGAAAATCTCACACATGAAGGGTGTCATGAGGTTTGGGAATAAGGGACAACTTAGTCCTCGGTTTGTGGGTCCATATGTGATTTTGAGGCATGTAGACAAGGATTCATATGAGTTAGATTTGCCAAATGAGTTGGCATTGGTGCATTCGGTATTCCATGTCTCAATGTTGAAGAAATGTAGTGAGAATCCATCAACCATAGTTCCCTTAGAGGTTTTAGAGATTATGGAGAATCTCGCTTATGAAGAGGTACCGATTGAGATTCTAGACCGCCAAGTCAAGAGGTTGAGAAACAATGAATTTTCCTCCGTGAAGGTATTGTGGAGGGTGCTACTTGGGAGGCCGAGGCCGATATGAAATCCTAATATCCTCATCCCAAAGTGGGCAGGTCCGATATGATTTCCTAATCTTAAGCATGTTCTTGAGAAATTCATGTTTAGTAAGAAAATGAGTTTTTATGATTGATTTTCCTCATGTTGTTGTGCATTGAGTATGAGTTTCCTTTTTGACATCATGAGATGAATTGATGAACATTCTTTAGTAAGCTTTTGAGAGTAAATTGCATCTTGGCTCCATGATATTGTGTTAAGCATGCTTTTAGTTTGGAGAAGGTAGTTCCTCCTATGATTATGAAAAATGTTGAAATTGCATTCATAATGAGTTGTTAGATGTAGTTCCTTCTTCCTTGCGATGCATTGTTTAAGTTTGAGTTGGAGTTGATGTTTCCTCCTTTGAATTGTGCATTATTTTGATGTTTCATGCATGATGGCCTGCTAGTCTTGAATCTTTACTTCCGTAAGGTCTCTAGATCATCAATCGAGGATGAATGTTCCCAAAGGGGAGATATTGTAACACCTTGGAAACTAGTAGGCTAAACCAGAGCTTAACAGGACAGTTACAGTCGTAAATGCAACTCCCCGTACTTAATAATAAAAAGGTTTCGTGTTGGAACATCAAGGTACAACCCTAAAGTACCAACCATGGGTCCTTGAGGAGGACCTTTGAAACATCTTGGGCAGTGACCAACGGAGGGGACCCATGCCTTGTGTGTCATGCCATGCTCGTGGGTGAGTGGTCGTGGGTCAAGACCCTAAAACCAGGTCTCTGAACCCCAACCCACACTTCACCAGCACGGGTTGTGGGTCGAACCACAGACCATCAGTGAGGAGTCGTGGGTTAGGTTCCCAAAAACCAAGTCCTAGTCACCCAACCACGGTTCACCAGCACGCCACATGGGTCCAACCATGGCACGTGGACATGGTTCCGTGGGTGGTGATCTTGTGACCGTTCTGAGGAATTAGTTTAGAGGAACTTTGGGGTTTTCTGGTTTTAATTAATGCCTAAGTGAGGTCGTTTTAACCTAAATAAGATCATCTATATAAGGATTTTATATCACTAAATTAAGTCAATTACCTCATTATTTTTATAACCCAAAACTAATCCCAAAACTTCACCCTCACCAAAGAAAATTCTCTCTCTAGAACTTCAAGGAAGAAGAAGAAGGAAGTTGGAGCTAGGGTTCAAGGAGAAAGGTTTTCTTCTCAAATTCATTTGATTTCATTGCTAAGTTATGGTAGTCCTTCATCCATGGATAGCATTCATCTGTGGTTCCCCTTCAAAACTACAATTTCAACGATAGAAATCTCCATAAGCTAGGGGTTGATTCCAAAGTCATGGGTTCCTTTTAAAAATGATTCTAATGTTTGAATTAATTTATATTATGATTGAATTGATGACTTATTATGGTTTTTATATTGAAATCCCCAAGAACCCATGAAAGCCCTATATTTCCCAATAATGATCTTGTGATGTGGGTTTGTGGATGAAAGAAGGATATTATGAGATAAGGCTTGTAGTAATTGGGTTACTTGAATTATGTTAATATCCATGTCTAATGTAGTTAATTCTAGATGTGTTGATTCAATATGAGATTTGATCCTTGAAAGGGCAAACTATGATATTATGCATGTTTTATGAAGATTATGTATATGCTTTAAGAACACTTTGAGAGTGAAGTGAATATGTTTATGATCTAGTTGTTGTGCTGTTGAAAGGTTATTTTCATATACACACTTAAGCATGATTATGATATGATGTGAAATGTTTTCTCACAATATGATGATTCTAAGGTTGAAAGGCCTTCTCACCTATTGAATCTATATGTATACATGGATGGTGGAAGTTTATTCTCACATATGATCTAATGAGCTATCTTATGAATTATGTTTGATTGAGTGTCAAGACATTCTTCCATGAATATGAACTTAATGCAAGACTTAATATGAATTCCGTGGGAATTAATGCTTAGCACCGAGTGGATATTCAAAATGAGATGGAACTTTTTACGCTAATTAAGTCCGGCTTTCCAAATGGATTCCTTTTACGCTAGTTGAGTCCGGGTTCTCAAAGTATGTCTCATGAGATGGAAACCTTCTACCTTAGTTGAGTCCATGTTTCTAGTAACAATCTCCTTATCCCATAAACTATGTGCCCCAATAGGTTATTTAGCTAGTGGTCCACCTAAACAAAAAGTCTAGTTCTACCTTAGGCAAGTAGAGCAACCCTTTTCGGTGAGGGAGTCACTGGATTCCATGTTAGCTCACATGGTCTATGTCGGTTAAGGCTTATTTACACTATGACAACAACAGTATGAACAAGAATATGAAATATGAACTATGGTTATTCAAGAAGCTTTTAATATGAGGTTCCAAGATCTTAAACGTAATGAATATGAATATAGGCCTAAAGAGGTTAGCTTAGCATGTGTGAGATTTATGTGGTCTTAGTCATGGATTGCACAAGTGTGCTTTGAGGGTATTTATGATATGTTCCTTTTATGTTATGATGCTCTATGTAATGAATATGCTTCTAACTTATGTGTTTTTCCACTATTTTCATAATGATGTTTAAACTTAGTAAATTGCATGCATTCCACTATAATGTACCTTTTAGCATGTTTTCAATGTTTTTATGCATGACTATCTGATATGCTCAAATTACACCTCTCTAAAGAAGTATAAGCGATCGTTGCCAAATAAAGAACCCAACTAGTAGGTTGGGGTCGATCCCACGAGGAATATGGTTTAGACTTAAACTTAACTCACTATTATATTAGTTTAGTCAACTTATTTCTGAGACAAGTAAAGGGAGGGGGGCGGGGGGTGGTTTCTGTAACAAATAACTGATTGTTGTTTAGAGAGCAAGTGAGCAATATTCGAACTTTGGTTGTTATCAATGAGAGAGAGAAACTATGGTGTATGTGTTGCCCATAAGCTCATAACGCGGTAATCCTAATAATAGTAATCATATTCTAGTGTATCACATGCAATGTGGTAAGTTATGTATCCCTAAGTGCTTGGTCCACCAAATAGGAAATTTCACCCCGTTTCTTGGTCCAGCTACGCATGTATAATATACTAACCCTTACCTTTACCTCAGATTAGACATCACATCAATGTATGGCTTAGTATTCACCCTTGCACCAATTGACATTAGACTATTAGATAGTATCACACTAAATCTCTGTTGATAATTCTTTTCTTATTAACTCCCTCCTTGGTTCAGCAAGTAGAAACAAGGCAAGTTATATAACGCGTGCACTCGTTAAAAAGACTTCTAAACGAAAGAATTATTAATACTTGCATCAACACTATTCAAGAATTACTTAGTTACTATTCATACTTTGTTAATCGCTCATGGTTCCCACAACCTTAGTTGTTGATGTAGTTACTCATGCTTGGAAGAACACAATTCATATTTTTAGAAGAAGAATTCATGAACTTACGTAATGAGTAGAAGAAACCCATAATCTCCAATTGTAATTCAAAGAAAAATCTTTATAAACAGAAATCTGTAAATCAAATTGCTAATGCTTGCAAGTTAATTCTCAAGAAAATACCAAGAACTAAAAGTTAACAATAATGTCTAACCCCCAAAAATGAGGTTTACATACCCTATTTATAGAAAAACTTGTCCTAAATAGAAAAGAAATGAAATAAGGAAATAAACTACTGGACGTGGCTTTGATCGACGAGACTGCCCTACGGACCGTGGATAGACCTATGGTTCGTAGGTCCCTTTCGTAGCTCAAGACTTAGAATCTTTCTCAGAAGCTGGCACATTCAACTTTCAGACACAAACGACGGACGTGCAGTACAAACCATAGGTTGACCTATGGTCCGTGGGTCCCCTTCCGTGGCTCCACACTTAGAACTTTTCATCAGTTACTGGAACTCCAAATCTCTGATACAAACGACGGATGTGTAGGATAGCCCGTGGGTCAACCTACGCTCCGTCAATGGCCTTTCGTGGTTCCACCCTTTGTCAGACATCCCTGATGATCGATCCACGCCTATCCACGATGGACCGTGACTAGACCTACGGTCCGTAGGTCACATCCGTAGGTTGCTCCTTCTGCAAAAATTCAGTTGTTATCTCTCTCGACCTCGTTCAAGCTTATTTCCTGCAAATATGACACAATAAACATTAATTCCAATACAAAATGGCCCTAGACACACAACTCTTAAGTGAAATGTATTAAAAATACAGTAAAATCACGGTATATCAGTATCATACTTAGTGCATTTTTGTACTAACACCGAATTTTCCTACATTTTCCTCAAGTGGAGGGCCCGATTCTCAAGGTGATCATCGTTATGGCTAAAAGCTTGGATTGCTTATTATCCTAGCGTGTTGGTGAGTCCTTATGATTCGAGGACGGATGTTATCTCATTGTAGTTCATTTGTTGTATTTCCTTTTCAAACTATGTTGTATGGGTTTTCTCCCTCTTTCTCATTTGAATATTGTAATAGATGGCTATGTTGAGACTTAGAGTTTAGACTTCCGCTTTTCTTTTATGAAAAGTTTAGACTTGAAATGCGTTTTTACTCTTTATTGTTCTATGCTTATGCTATGATATGCTAAGTGGTATACATGGAGCTTTTCAGGGTTCTATGTGCCTTGGTACATCTAGGGTGTACCCTTGGGTTGTGATATAATGTGAAGTGTTAAAGTCAAGAGAGTTTCTAAAAAAAAGTCGACAAAGGTTATTTTAAATGCTAAAGGAATTTCTTAGAAATTTTTGTCAAATGTTTCTACAATTTTCCCCTAGAATATAAAGATTTAGAATTACCATTATGTATCAAATAGAAGTCATACATGTCTAGTTTCAACCACACTAAACCGTTCGTCCATACGACATCAATATAGAGAGCTATGCATGTTTCCGTGAGACTGCGCAAGCAGGCAGATCTAAGCGGGCCTCCTAGCTCTAAGTCGATGGTCTTTTAAAAAGACCACCACATTCGTCCTATTTTTCATAAGAACTTAAGGAAACCCCAAAAAGTGATAAAGCCTTCTTATAGTACTCCTTGGATTCTTAACTCAGGTGTTTAACGCAATTTGCTCTACGTTGCGAGCTAATCGTTGTGTTAGAATTTTCTTGTCTATTTAGGCTTTGCCTGTTGTTGCTGCAAGGAGGAAGAATTTTCATAGTAATATTTCCGAATTTTCTGTTGAGGTAATCTTATTCTTACTGCTCTCCTTTGTAATTCCATATCCTAGTATAATTTGTATAGATTTTTGAGCTTCGTGGTGGTGTTTTTGATGTTGTGGTTTTCAGCAGCCCCTTTGTCTTGTTTAATTGGTTGTTCTTATGGTTTAGTGACGGTTTTAAAGTGCTAGAGGTAATTAAGGGGTTGGTGTGGTTCTTATAAGAGCCGCATACGATGGTTGTTAGATTGAACGACGTGAAATACACCTAGTTATGCTACCTCGGGAGCTTGTCTCTCATTTTAGATGGTGTTGGAATGCATTTAATTAAGTTAGCTTCTGATTGTTGTTGTTATTTGCCTCACTTTTTGGTTTGGACTTCGATGGTTAGGAGTGTGGCAATAACGTCTTATTGATTAGTCATAGGTTGTTCTTGAATCCTCGATGCTTTCCACATTGTTGCATTACTTTTGTTGGGCAAGCTTCATAGATACACCTTTTGGCATTTGGTTAGAAGGTATGTCAAGGCTATTATTTCTTTTCTGGCATGATCCTAATTGCCTAAGCTTGTTATGGTCGGTGTATTATAATTAGTTGACCTGTAGCCCTATCCTGTTAGGTTGACTACGATCTTCTGATAAAATGTCTATCGACGACACTCTACTCCTTACTTAGTAGCCTAGAAAAGCAGGTTATGATTTTGTATTGACTAATTATGATTACTTGTTGTTGTTGTGATGTTTTATTTTCTAGATGTTGCCTCTGAACATGTTTTGGCCCTAGCAAACATTAACATTGCAGTAAATTGGAAACAAGTAACAACACGAAAGAAAAAGAAATGAGTTTTCCTAAGTCCTATAGCCTCTTGAAGAAAAGTGAAGGTGTCCTCGTACCATTCTGAAAGAATTTAGTACACTTTTCCTAGTGTGATGATATCACCAAACCTAAATCTCTGATAGAATGTTCGTCATGACCCAAACAAGTCCTTAGAGGAACCCTCTCTTAACCACCTAGGTGGGTGAACCAACCAATTAAAACCCCAATTTATATTAATTGTTCAACATACGAAATACAACCATGATGTGGAAGTTCAAATCTTAGCAATATGAAAACAAAATCAACTTGAGTCTATTACATATTACCCCCAAAACCAAAAAGTCATCACATCCAGGACATCTACTCTTAAAATACCATATTAAAGACACTAAATTAAGCAAATAAATTGTTATGTTCAACAACTAAGGACATCATTCCATAATCGAGAGAATCCAACACAGGCTAGAATGAATAGATCTACCTCTAATTTGATGTGCAGGAGACTGATTGGAGCTGAGGGTGAGTCAAAGTCGCTGGTACACTAGTTGTAGTACACAAAAGGAAAATGAAGAAAACACAAGTAGGGGTTGACATAGGACTACATGTACAGAGTATATATCATTGACTGACTCAAAATACGAATATATATGCAATAAGTAATTGTATAAAATCAACTATAGAACTTAACATGGGGCAAGAAACAAACAACATGAACAAATGACCACAACACTAAAACAAGTATGTAATCAGTCAATAATATCAAGAATAGACAAGTGAGGACTCATGCCTCCACACCACACTCTTTTGGGAATTTGATTCTTGAGATTGAGTATATTATGTTATTTTAATATGTCCTTCTTTAATTTTACCTTGTCAGAACATGACACTCGATTCAATAATATTGTGCCAGCTCGTGACAACAGATCAAAATATATTCCGGCAGTTTGTGGCACCTGATCCAATGACAGTTAATTCATCATTATTTTCATCACATTAAACTTCATCAACAATATTTTACAAAGCCTTCTTTATTCAAGGAACGCTTTAATAGAACAAGTTCAAGATTATGGATTTCGCGACCTTAAGATTTTAGACCAATCACAAACACTACTTGAATTAGCAAATCCCCAACAACCAAGTACATAGAAAATTTCACAATATTACTCAATTATGATCAATCATTATTAAGAGTCATTCTATAACATAGAATAAACCATAACCTACCTCAACTGAAGAGCCGAAGTCAAGCAAGCTGATTCTCCAATGCTTTTCCTTTCCTCAATGCCTCCAAACATTTCCAATCTATCAAGTATACAATATTAATAAGGAAATGAGTCTTTATACATCCATATTACTATATATATCTACCCTAACACAATAACCCATCCCAATCAATAGGTAATTCCTAAAGTTCAGCCTAAGAGTAAGTCTTAATTCCTTAAAATAACATAACTCTAATGCATTTTATATAATACAATACACATAATATTTAATTATCTATGTCAGTATGTCGAAACATGATAATAATATCATAATAAAATGTAAATCACAATCTGCTAATTTTGGCACATAGTACACCATCCTAACTAAAAAGTATTAATGTCACTCAAATTGTAGAAACACCACAAACATCCATCCAGTCGGTGGATATAAAAACCTTGTCCTTAGTTCTTAATTCCATTTTATATTAGTTGTAGCAAAATTCCATCATGATCTTCCAAGTATTCCTCCCGAAAGGGGAACATACTTGAATATTGACATTATCATAGATACGCAACCCATTTTTATTCCTCTTTACCGTATGGCCCCAGAAGAACTTAAAGATTTAAAAGATTAGTTGAAAGAATTAGTGGATAAGGGTTTTATTAAACTAAGTATCTCACCAAGGGGGGCTCCGGTTTTTTTTGTTCAAAAGAAATATGGTTCCCTCCGAATGTGCATTGATTATTGGTAATTAAATAAGGTTACCATAAAGAATAAGTATCCTATTCCAAGGAAAAATGAATTGTATGACCAACTACGGATCGATTTACTTCTCCAAGATTGACCTTTGGTCGGCTTATCACCAATTGGGGGTGAAGGAGAATTATATTTTGAAGATGGCTTTTCGAACTCAGTATGGTAATTATGAGTTTTTGCTGATATCTTTTTTTTACTATACCGCTCGGTGTTTATGGATTTGATTAATAGGGTCTTTAAAGAATATCTTGATATGTTTGTGATTATGTGTATTGTACACGATGATATTTTAATTTACTTACGGAATAAGGATGAACATGTTGAGCATTTGAGGATTGTATTGTAAATAATAAATGATTGGGAAATGTATACTATGTTTAGCAAATGTGAGTTTTGGTTGAGGTCTATTGCTTTCCTTGGCCATATTGTCACCTCCAAATACTACACCATTTTAGGCCTAGGGTCACACTAATTCTGGACAACGCTTGTAAAGTGTTGCCTAAAATATTTTTGGGGACGCTTTCAAAGTGTAGCCCAAGTTTTTAACTTTTATCTACACTTTATATTGACAACATTTAAAAAGTGTACTCTTTAATGGTATAAGCTACACTTTATAAGTGTTGTTCCAATATGATATAATTAACAACAACTATTAACATATATGGCTACACTTTTAAAGTGTCCTATTTTAATAATTGTAAAAAAACACATTAAAAGTGTGGCCTTAAAATTTTCACTAAAATTTTCCCTCCAACATTATTTTAAGTCTCCCTCCCATTTTTATTGGCCAAGAAAAATAATTCATAAAACATTAATTTTAATAAAATACATAATACATATGTGAGAAAAAACATGCGTGAGTTCTCTCTTTCTTGAAATAACGTCCGAGCTGAAGAGTTGAAGAACTGATATGAAGAATTGAATAGATGAAGAACTGATTTCGTCAAGCGTGGGTTCGATTATCTTCTCTGATAACAATTTCGTCAAGCGTGACTTCGATTCTCTTCTCCAATAACAATTTCGTCAAGCGTGAGTTCGATTCACTGTTCCATAAGTACTAAAATTAGTCTTCTTGTTATTGATTGAATTTTTGTTTTGTGTTTAGAAGAGGAGAATAAGAAAGAATTGATAACTTTGGGGTTGTTGGCTAAGAACACGATTTCAGACAGAACTGAAGCTAGGAACACTATTTCAGACCGAACTGAAGAGCTCAACAGCTGAGGAGATTCTCATTGAAGGACACGATTTACATCATAGTTCTCGCTGAAAACATGATTTTGTTGGAATACGGTTTATCAGGTAACAAATTCTATCTTTGAAAGTCTAACTTTTAGCTTTAGGGTTTTGATATGCTTGTGTTTTTTATACAATTTTTGGGAGTGTAGCTCATATTTTAGCTTCATCAGTTGGTTTTCGATGATCAAGATCTTGAAAAATCTTTGCTTGATTGAGACCTTTGGACTTGACTCAATCTGTTCATCGCGTCCTTGTTGTTGTTGTACTTATTAGTTCAGTTTCTTCTAGCATTTTGCAATGGAGGTATATTCTTGATGTTCGTAGTGGAATTATGATATGATTCAGTACTTCTCGGAGAACTGTAAGATTTTTTAGTTGGCTTTGAAGTACTTGAAGATGTGCTTGTAGTAGTTGTAGTAGTAATAGTAGTACTGTTACTTCCTAGCTCTAGTAGTTTAAAGACTATTGAAAGTCTACTCTTTATTGGCTCCTGCAACATACAATTCTTGGCTTTGAAATACTTGATCTTAGTGTTTGATAGGAGCAAAAACTGAGAAATGTACCTCATTAGAGCTAACGTCGTCCGGTTTAGTATCCTCTCCGTCTATTACTTTCTTTTTGCGTTCCTTTTGTGATTGAGAGCGTTGTCGAGTCTTGTGCCTTCATGAAAAGGAAACAGAATAGCATGAACATGAATGTCGAATCACTTCAATAGACTTAAGTGTGGGTTTAGATGATTTAGGCAATGTAACAGGACATGAAACTTTATTGGCAAAGTCATTATTATTATTTTGTTAGTGTAGTGTGTTTTGCTGCAATTTTGTATTTTTCTTCTTGTTCTCCAAAAACAAGGCAGTCTTTGGGGTATTCGATCGGAGTTTGGAAAACATTATTAGTGAAAACAAATGAAGAACTTAGCATAACAGATTAAACTAAGCTCAAACTTGACATATTCTTCGAAAATGGACTTGCGGCCTGATTCAAATGCAAAATCCAACTTTTGAGGTGAGGATTGCCCAAGATCATATGAAGAGGATCTAACAACTCTAAAACAAAATTCAGACGTTTCAAGAAAACAATATTGGACGTATAGACGAGTTCACTTACTTTCTCTTCTCAAGCTTTAATGCTGCCACATGATCCTCCTTATAGACTACAGGCAGTTCCGAGAGTTCACATGCCAACGGGCTTGTACTAAAGAACTGTGTTGAAACATTTTCCGAAATCAAGAGACAAATTTCTCTGCTTGTCTTAGTTTATTCTTATTTGTTGGGATTTTGTGTTAACGTTTTATGTTAGACGTCATCTTCTTCATTCGTGCACCTCAAGTTGGATGAGTGGATCAAGACGTCAAGGTTTTAGATTTCATCTTGTGTCTCTAGTGCTTTCATTTTAAATCTTATACTTGTGAGGATGGATTTTGTCCAGTTTTCTTCTATTCCGCTTTCTCTTTTATGTTTACTATGTCTTTTAAGTTCTCTTTAATAGTTGGTTTTCATAGATGCAACTCACACTTCCATAATTTCATATTATGGTGTAACTCACATTTGAGATACACAACTCAATCATTTCTGATGTCTCTAATGTAATCCATCAAAAATGCACTATTTCCCCTCTATAGTTCTCTGAGTTTTTATTTCTAGTTAGGGTGATGGGGAAAGGGAGAGGTGGGGCTAAATTATGTTTGATTAGTGAGGAAGTAGAGAGATTCATGGTACTGTAAGATATGCATGTTACCGTAGGAGTCGTGATATTTTTAGTACTAGTATTTTCTGTCGACTATTAAATGTTAAATGGGTGATGAATACAGAAAAAGTTTCAGAACCTTGTGTCTAAACTGGACGAAAAAGATAACGCGATCAAAACATTTATGTTGTCGACTGAACAATTTGCTGAAGTTAAGAGAAAGGAAATGGAACAAGGAAGTGAGAAACAGGGAGTGCAAGCAGTAGATGTAGCGATGGAGATTTCAAATGATCAAGGCAAGGAGCTAACAACAATTACACTAATAATTTTGTCCAAACACCACCCTCAGTGTCTTCTTCTACTGCCATAGCTCCTCTTTCGTTGCTTCCTTACACTAATAATTTTCATAACAACAACCTAGCATTCCCTGTCAAGCCTGTCCCTGAAAGACGAATAGTCACTATTACTGTCTCCACCATATCTGGTGAAACGTGCTACGAACCTGGGGATAATATGATGAACTACTCAACTGTAAATAAGACAACAACTCTCATCAACATAAATGATGTCCCTCATAACTTTGGTGAAGGATTTCTCCATGCCCGAACATCAAGACAAACTATAACCACAACAACTACCGTCACACCTCATGTGAGTATCATGTATCCTATCTCCATATATGTCTCAGTCTGCACTCAATCTAATTAAATATTTATGTTCTTTATAATTGAATGCCACTTTAATTCTTTGTGTATGTTACTCAAGATGAGTAAAGCACGACAAGTTTTAGGTGATAACAAGGATAACAAGGTTAACATCAGCAGGAATGAGTACAATCATCAACAAGCAAGCAAGTATTGTTCTTCTTAAGAAATTTTTGTTTAACAGGTAACACTATGCTCCACTTTCAAGTTCCATACATAATTTATACCAACTAAAACCCCTGCGGACAGTGGAATATTTAACACGACTGAAATTTCATTAACTACATTTGGTAAAACACGAGAAAGATGCCAATCCAGTCCATCTGAGTGTTTTTTTGACTTTTTTTTAACTATTTAATGTGTAACTGAAAGCTGCAATCTGGAATTAATCTAGAACTGGAACTATAATTTGCAATCTGCAATTTGACTGGTAATTTAAATAAGTTTTTAGCATTCGTTCTACCTAAGCACTATAAACTGGTTAGTTTACTTATTGGACAAGTATCATATAATTTTTTAAAATGACTAATAGTAGTTGACTGAGAGGACAATGGTGTTTTAATTCTATTTTGATTGATTGTATGTTTACAAGAAGTTTACAGAATATAATGTGTCGAACAACGCCGCCTTTGCAAGGAGTCGTCTCTAGGCCTCACACATACTCATCTTTCCCCATTCTTTCTTGCAAAACTGCCTGATCGCACTAGTGCCTTGTTGCTACCATTGACTAAGGATAGCAAGTCCAAAGAAGAGAATTACAAACTGCTGAATGGAAATTCGGGAGATCCAGCAGAATGGGTATAGAGATTTATGCATTTTCCATCCTAGGGATTATAGCTTTTGTCACTATTGTATAAGTTTGAATACATTATATTTGATTTTGTGAAATATATTCATTGCTAGAATATATTAAACTATTATTGTAAGAGTACTTTTTGAACTATTGTGTAAACATATTTAGAATATTGCTTTATAAGTATGTGTATGTACACAAGACATGCTATCTTTTGAAGTTTATTGCAAATATATATATTTGAATTACTTATTAGCTAATTTAATGCTTGAGATTATTTATTGCAAAACAATATTGGTGTTTTTTAATTAGAAATTGTGGCATATAAATATTTTATAGCCTAAATAATATTACCACACTTAAAAGTGTAGCCAAAGGATTGTAAATTGTTGTATGCAGATGGGCAAGGACTACACTTCAAAGTGTTGTCATACATAAGATAGAAAAGGAAACACTTTGAAATTGTGGGCAATAAAGAAGCAAAGGTCACGCTTGAAAGTGTAGTTGTATGAGATAGAAATGTTGCTACATGAGGTACTGGAAAACGTGGCCTTTTTGCCTTTCAGGCTACGCTTTTAAGTGTAGCTGATAAGGTGACACTTCAAAAGTGTTACCTAAACTCTAAGGTTACGCTCCCTTTGGGCACCCCTGAAAAAGTGTTGCTTAAAGTCCAAAAGTGTAGCCTTTTATCAAAGGCCACAGTTTTTCATAGTTTAGGCCACACTTTTCTAAGGTGGTTGTAGGCCTAAACTGTTGTAGTGAAAGGTATTCATGTTTGATCAGAAGAAAACTAAGGCAGTTAAGAATTGACCTAGACCTTTATCCACTTTAGGCATATGGAGTTTCTTGGGTTTGGTCTATTATTTCAGAAGATTTGTGGAAGAATTATCTTTTATTGCTTCGTTGTTGACAACATTGACTCAAAAGAGGTGAAATTCTTATTGTCAGAAGCTTGTGAAAAGAGTTTCTAAGATTTCAAGGATAGACTCACTTCAGCCCCTAACTAAACATTAATGAAAGGATCGAATGGTTTCGTAGTTTATTGTGATGCTTCACAGATTGGCCTTGATTGTGTTTTGATTCAGCATGGGAAAGTAATCGCCTATGCATCAAGGCAATTGACGGTTCATGAAAAAAATTATCCAACTCATAATTTTGACTTGGAAGTGGTACTGTTTTCCCTAAAGATTTGCAGGCATTTTTGTACGGTGTTCATTTAGATGTGTTTAACAACTCCAAGAGTTTGAAATATGTGTTCACCTAAAATTATTTGAATCTTTGCAAAATAAGATAACTATAGTTATTGAAACATTATGACATGAAGGTCCTCTATCATCCCAGTAAGAAAAATGTGGTGGCTGATGCTCTTAGTCGATTATCGATAGTAAGTGTTGCTCATGTCGTGGATGAGAAGAAGGAGTTAGTCCCTGATGTTTATAGGTTGTCCCGATTTGGTGTTCTCTTGGTTTATTCTAGTGAAAGTGGTGTGCTTTTTCATAATGGATTGGAATCATCTTTGGCATCAAATGTTAAAGTTAATCAAGTTCTTGATCCATTGTTAGTTGACTTGAAGAGGTCGATTTCTAAAAATGCCATTGAGGCTTTCTTCCAAAGGGTAGATGAAATCCTTCGATATCAATGTCCATTATGTGTTGTGAATGTTGATGATTTGAGGAATTAGATTTTGATAGAAGATCATAGTTCTCGGTGTCCTATTCAGTCTGGAACCACTTAGATGTACCTTGATTTGCGGAAACTCCATTTGTTGAATGAACTAAACAAGGATATTGAGGAATTTGTGGCTAAATGTCCGAATTGTAAACAGGTTAAAGTTGAGCATTAGAAACTTGGCGGTTTGGCTCAAATAATTAATAACCATACATAGAAGTGGGAAGATTTTAATATTGACTTCATTACGAGTTTACCTCGTACTTGTTGTCAGTTTGATTCAATTTAGGTTATTATACATTGAATGACAAACTTGGCTTGCTTTCTTTCCATTAAAATTGCATTTTAAAAAGAGAAGTATGCCAAGCTTTATATTTGGGGGATAGTGAGGTTGCATGTAGTGACCTTGTCCATAATCTCCGATTGTGGTACTCAGTGGACTGCTCTTTTTTGAAAATTGTTTTAAAAAATGCCTAGGTACTCAGGTGGGAATTCGTCAATAGGTTTCATTCACCCATTGAGTCCCAAAAGATCTCAACTCTCCGAATTTAATTGATTGGTTGTAGTCTTCTTATGATTAGTTTGATCCAGTTACATGTTTTCCATTTGTTCCATATGGATCCAATCCTTAATCATGTCTTTTACTATGAATTTATGAATATATGAGTTTTTGAAAATAATATGTGAACTTATGAATGATGTTTTATAAAGTTAATGCATTATTTGTGAAAAGGTGTTTTATGATATAAATTATGCTTTTGTGATAATCACCAAAGAAATTGTGAAAGGTTTTCTACCATATTAAGGAACCATTGTTGTTTTAAGGTTTTCTCACATAGGCATGATTAATGATTTAAGGATCTACTCAATGATGATATAAGCTTGCATGAGTAATTTAGTTATGATTTTCCATGTATGAGTTTATCTCTATCAAATTAACTATTCCATTGGGATTTAACTTAGGAACTATCACGATCTAGGGGTACCTATTAGATGTAACATGGCGTATGGAACCCCGAAGTACTTCATACAAACAAATTCACATATCATAATATAAGCAATAGAAAAATAAGGGTAAAATGCATTTCTAGTCTAAAATTTTCATAAAAAAAGCAGAAATCTAGACTCTAAGTCTCAACATAGCCATCTATTACAATATTCGAAGTGAAAAGGGACACAACCCATAAAACGAAGTCCGAAAAGGGAATACAGGAAATGAACTACAATGAGATAACATCCGTCCTCGAATCATAATGAATCACCAACAAGCTAGGAGAATAATCTCCTTAATATATTTTAAATTTTATTACAATTGGCACTCCTCCAATGATTATTTCTTTTTCCGTAGTTTCTTCAGTATACATTAATGCTTTTGGTAGTTCAGGGAATAATTGTTCATTAGTTATTATTTCATCTTCCGTCACTAATTCTCTTGTGATATGGTTTTCTTCTTGTCTTGTATTTATTAATATTAAATATTTTCATTGTTTCATTACTCCCGTTATGTAGTAATGATATGGTTTTATTTCTTCTTCCATTGATTTTTATGGAGTTTTATCTATTCTTCTTGAGGTACTCATTTTTGATGATATTTTCATAAATAAGACTCCATAAATCTCACCCATGCTAAGTAAACCTCTTTAGGCCTATATTTATATTCATTACCTGTATGATCTTGGAACCTCATATAAAATCTTCTTGAGTAACCATAGTTCATAATTCATATTCTTGTTCTTATTATTGTGGGAATAAGCCTTAACTGACATGAGATCATGTGAGCTATACATGGACCCCCGGTGTTACCCACACTGAGAGGGGTTGTCCAACTAGCCTAAGGTAGAACCATATTCTTAGCTTAGGTGGATCCACTAACAAAATAACCTATGGGACACATAGTTTATGTGATAAGTAGATTGCTACTAGAAACCCGGACTCAACTAAGGTAGAAGGTCTCTATCACATGAGACATACTTTGGGAACCCAGACTCAACTAGTGTAAAAGGTCCTATTGGGATGCCGGACTCAACTAGTGTAAAAGCTTCCATCTCATATTCAATATCCATTCGGTGCTAAGCATTTATTCCCACAGTGTTCATATAAAGTCTTGACTTACGTTCATATTCATAGATGAATGTCTTGACACTTAATCCAACATAATTCATAAGATAACTCATTAGATCATGCGTGAGAATAACCTTTTACCGTCCATGTCGACATATAGATTCACTAGGTGAGTAAGCCTTTGAACCTTTAAATGTTCATATTGTGAGAAAAACTTTCACATCATATCAAATTCATGCATAAGTGTGTATATGAGAATAACCTTTCTACAACACAACAACTAGATCATAATCATAGACACTTCACTCTCGAAGTGTTCTTAAAGCATATACAAAGACTTCATAAGCATGCATAATATCATAATTTGCCCTATCAAGGATCAAAGCTCATATAAAATCAACACATCTAGAATTCACTACATTAGACATGGATATTAACATAATTCAAGTAACCCAATTACTACGAGCATAATCCCATAGTATCCTTCATTCATCCACAAACCCACATCAGAAGATCATAATTGGGAAATATAGGGATTTCAAAATAAAAACCATAATATATCATCAATTCAATTATAATATAAAGTAATTCAAGCATTGGAATCGTTTTTGAAAGGAACCCATGACTTTGGAATCATACCCTAGCTTTTGGGGATTTCTATATTTTAAATTGGGATTTGGAAGGCGATCCAAAGATGACTTATATCCATGGATGAAGAGCTACCATACCTTAGCAATGAAACCCACTGAATTTGAGAATAAAACCTTGCTCCTTTAACCCTAGCTCCAACTTCTTTCTTTTTCTTCCTTGAAGTTCTAGAGAGAAAATTTCTTTAGTGAGGATGATGTTTGGGAATTGATTTGGGTTTTAGAAATAATGGGTTGAATGACTTAATTTAGTGGATTTAAATCCTTATATAGGTGATCTAATTTAGTTTAAAATGACATCACTTAGTATTAATTAAAACTGGAAAACCCCAAAGTGCCCTAAACTTAACCACCAAAAACCAACTCCCAGGCCGCATCCACGACCGTCACTGATGGACCATGTTCGGACCCATGTGTTGTGCTGGTGAAGCATGGGTTAGGGTTCAGAGACTTGGTTTTAGGCCTTGACCTACGACCCCTCACCCACGGGGCATGGGTCATGCCGTGGTTCACTACTGTAGGGCACTTTCGAGGGCCCTTCTCAAGGACCCATGGTTGGTCCTTGGGGGTCATACCTTGACGTTCTAACATGAAACCGTCTATTTCTAAGTATGGGGAATTACGTCTACGACTCTAACGCTTATGTAAAGCTCTAGTTTAGCCTACTAGTTTCCGGAGTGTTACAATATCTTCCCCTTGGGAACATTCGTCCTCGAATGACGATCTAGACACCCTACGGAAGTAAAGACTCAAGACTAGCAACCAATCATACATGAAACATCAAAATAATGCACAATTCAAAGGTGGAAACATCAACTCTATCTCAAATATAATCAATGCATCACAAGTAAGTAGAAACTACATCTAACAACCCATTATGCATGAAAGCTAAAAATATCTCATATTCATAGGAGGAACTACCTTATCCAAACTAAAAGCATACTAAAAAAAATCTCAAAGAGCATTTATGCAATATGCTTCCAAAAAGGACAACTAAGCATGTTCAACAATTTATCTCATGAAGCATATAGGCAACTCTTACTTAATGCACAACAACATGAGGAAAATCAATCATATAAATTCACTTTCTTAAAAACATGAATTTCTCAAGAACATGCATAACATAAGGAAATAATGGAAACACATAAATCACACATGACTACTAAACAAGAAAACTCAAGAGGAACTACTTAACTCAAGCTTAAATAGGAGTAGAAGGAAAAAGATGAGGATATTGGGACTTCATATCTGCCTCGGCCTCCCAAGTAGAACCCTAAACTATGTGATTCCTCCGCAATACCTTCACGGAGGCAACTTCCTTGTTTCTCAACATCTTGACTTGCCGGTATAGAATCTCAACCGGTACCTCTTCATAAGAAAGATTGTCCTTAATCTCTAAACCCTCTAAGGGAACTATGGTTGATGGATCCCCAATAAATTTCTTCAACATTGAGACATGGAACACCAGATGCACCAACGCGAATTCATTTGGAAAATCTAACTCATATGAAACCTTGACAACATGCCTCAAAATCTCATTAGGACCCACAAAACGAGGGCTAAGTTTCCCATTCTTTCCAAGCCTCATAACACCCTTCATGGGATAGATTTTCAAATAAACCCAATCATGGACATCAAATTCGAGATCTCTCTTTCTAACTTCGGCATAGGACTTTAGCTTGCTTTGGGTCGTTCTCAACGTCTCTCTAATAATCTGAATCTTCTCAATGGCCTCATGCACCATTTCCGCACCTAGGAGAGCAACTTCCCACACTTCAATCCATTCTATAGGAGACCTACATCTCCTTCCATAGAGACCCTCAAAGGGAGCCATGTCTATACTCAAATGATAAATGTTATAATAGGCAAACTCAACTAACGGCATATGGTCATCCCAATTGCCCTTAAAAACTATCATGCATGCCCTCAACATGTCCTCTCTGAATGGTGCGTTCCGCTTGACCATCCGTTTGAGGGTGAAAAGTTGTGCTAAGCTTCGCCTTGGTACCTAGCCCCTTTTGGAATGACTTCTAAAATTTCAAAGTAAATTGGGGACCTTGATCCGAAATTATAGACAAGGGTACTCCATGTAACCTTACTATCTCCCTCACATAAAACTTAGAATACTCTTACACTGAGTGGGACACCTTGACAGGAATAAAATGAGTGGACTTAGTCATTTGGTCTACTATTACCCATATCGAGGCATGTTGCCGATGAGTACGTGGCAAGCCTACAATAAAATCCATGTTCACATCTTTCCACTTCCAAGAAGGAATAGCAATATCTTGTGACAAGCCTCCCGGCCTTTGGTGCTCAACCTTAACTTGTTGACAATTACGACATTTGGCCATAAATTCTGCGATGTCCTTTTTCATCCCATTCCACAAATAGACTTCTCGTAGGTCACGGTATATCTTGGTGGCTCCTGGGTGAATAGAATACCGAGAACTATGGGCTTCTTCTAAAATTTTCTCCCTCAAGCTGTCAACATTTGGAACACATAACCTACCTTGATACCTTAGTACCCCATCTCCCTTGGGAGAAAGGCTCAACAAACTGTCTAAGTACCGCCTCTTTCAACTCAACCAAGATAGGATCAAGACTTTGCTTAGACTTCAAATCAATCACAAAGGACGATTCGGAACCATTATGGACCATGACATCACCCTTGGTGGAATCCACTAATTGAACACCTAGTCAGGCCAACCTATGCACATAACGAACTAACTCTTTCTTTTTATCCTCTTTATGAGCCACACTACCCTTCGACAACCGAGTAAGACTATCCGCTACTACATTAGCTTTATCAGGGTGATAAAGGGCACATATGTAATAATCCTTCAATAACTCAAGTTACCTTCTTTGGTGAAGATTCAAGTCTTTTTTACTGAACATATATTGTAGACTCTTGGATCGGTGAAAATATCAACATGGATCCCACACAAATAATTCCTCCATATTTTTAAGGCAAACACAACCTTCGCTTACTCAAGGTCATTTGTAGAATAATTCTTCTCATGGACATTAAGTTTCCTTGAAGTATCGGCAATCACCTTACCATTTTGCATAAGCACACAGCCCAACCCAACTCTAGATGCATCATAATTCACCCCACAAAACCATCTATACCTTCCGGTAAGGTCAACACCAGAACGGAAGTAAGTATATCATTTAACTCTTGGAAAATTTTCGCACAAGCTTCTGACCACACAAACTTATCTTTCTTTTGAGTCAAAGCCGTCAAAAGAGAAGCAATGGAAGAAAATCCCTCAAAAACACTTCTAAAGACCGAATGAGTTAGAGGTCTAGGAAACCTGTTGATCGCATCCGTCTTCTTCGGATCTACCTCAATACCCTCACTTGACACAATATGACCAAAAAGAGTTACGGACGTTAACCCAAATTCACACTTGCTAAACTTTGCGAAACGTTGGTGGTCCTTAAGAACCTTAAACACAATTCTCAAATGGTCCACATGTTCATTCTTACTCCTTGAATAGATGAAGATATCATCGATAAATACAAACACAAACATGTCTAGGTATTGACTAAACACTCTATTAATAAAGTCCATGAACGCCACCAAGGAATTTTTCAACCCAAACAACATTACTAAGAATTCATAATGATCATATCGAGTTCGGAAAGCCATTTCGGGAATATCAATGCCTCTCACCCTAAATTGGTGATAACCCACACGAAGATCAATCTTGGAGAAATAACTAGCCCTTTGAAGTTGGTCAAACAATTCATCTATCCTTTGAATAGGATACTTGTTCTTGATGGACACCTTGTTCAATTGACGATAATCAATGCACATTCTAAGAGACCCATCCTTTTTTCTAACAAACAACACGGGAGCACCCTATGGAGAGATACTCGGTCGGATCAAACCCTTATATAGCAAAGCCTTTAGTTGCTCATTTTTCAACTCTTTTAACTCCACCGAAGCCATTCTATAAGGTTAGATTGTGATAGATTGCGTATTCGGTAAAAGGTCAATACCAATATCTATTTCCTGTTCGGGAGGAATATGATTTCACGTATCACGACACTTCTTTCAATTCTAAGTGCCAACGATCGTTAGTCAGTACAATAACCTAACTAAATGAGTTGGGGTCAAATCCCTCAGGGAGTGGTACGTGTTTTAGAATCAAGAGCAAAGTATGAATATGTTCAATCATAGGAATAGACATTTACGAATAAAACATAATTCAAATTAAGGGTTGACGCAAGTGTCAAATAAGGGGGGGCTTTGATTTTAACTATCAGCTACAACAACAACTAATAACACGAATTAACAAGTAATGAGACGGGTTCTTGGGATGTGATTAGATTATAGGCTAATATAGACAAATGGGTAATTGCAATTGTTAGTGAATGGCTGTGAATCAGTGAATAAGCTAGACTTTAGTAGGGATAAACTTTCTCTCGAACACCAACAAGCAGCAATTAAGAACAACCTACACTTTAGTCCATTCACTCTCTCGAGCTAAATGTGTGGAAAAGGATTTAGGATTCACTCTCTCGAGCTGAACCCATGACAACCCAATACCCACAGACTATCAATTCAGTAAAATTGGTTTTAAAACCTCTCTCTCGAGCAAGCCAAAAACACGAAGGTAGAGTTGCATTTGCAACTACAATCTTTAAATTAAACCACAATTACTGATTGAAATCACTTTTAAATAACATTTAAACTATCAATTAGCAATACCCATACGCTAAATCAACCCATAATCATATAATCACACCCCAAGAATTGGGGTTTTAGCTAGACATCATAAAAAGATAGAAATCGTTACCAAATTGTGTTTCCATCAACTGGGTAAGATTAATTTCGTCTTTACAAAGGTCCAAATTGAAGAATCTCAAAGACCCACTTCCAATTTCTCAAAAATGGAAATTTTCAATTTTTCAAAGCTACGAGAACTTAGTCTCAAAACTTAGAGTTCAAACTCAAAAAATACTCTAATGAATGTTCACAATAAAATTTGATACTAAACATAATGTTTGAAAATGTATTTATAGTCGCCAAAAATATGTTGCGAAGGCCATTCGGCGCAGTAAGTCGGAATCATCGATCATCTCGGTGATCCACCCTTTGGTTAGTTCCATCGCCTTTTTGCTTTGGCCTTCAACATCCTCAAGTTCTGTAACTTTGAGCTATCCAATCACTACATCGCAGAACCGTTCGGCGACTGGCCGACTGCTTCTTTCTATCGCCAAATTGATTGTATCCTTCAGGGCTTGACACACTAGAACTTTAGGTGAGTTAATAGCCATTCGGCGACTCGCCCAATGGATTAGGCGATCAACAGGCGTTCTTCTCTTCGTTCTTTCAGCTGCCTTGTTCCTTTTTGTTAGTTAGTGTCCATGCTTTGTTCCTCAATCCAAATACCTGGAAATCAAGGATTTTACATCAGTTATTGGCACAAAATAAAAATTTGAGAACACTAAATCTATCCAAATGAAGCCTTAAATGATTCCAAATCGTGGACTCATCAACACCCCCAACTTAAACTTTTGCTTGTCCTCAAGTAAAACTCAAGTTGAGCAGTTCAAAAAGGATATCTAAAATAGTGCTACACAAGACACAATCATGAATGCACACAAAAAGACGCAACTTACTCATGCAAGGATCAATTGTGCACTCAAAGATTCAAGTTGTGACTCACCATTATCAAAGATTCTCAAATTTACAATACTTGCTTCAAATGCAAGTTCAAGCTCAACAAAGGTACTCATATGCCCTCACACAAAGAATGATTCCATAAGCACACACAATGGTTCAACAACCTACAGCTCCGAAATCACAATAAACACTCAGACTCAAAAAGATAAACACAATGCATGACTTTACCCATAGGTTTGCCCTTATTTTCCAACCAACAATTGTTTCAGGTCACTCAAGAAAATAAAGGTCTTTTCAAGGCTTTTAACTGAGCTGAGTGCAAAGGTATGGTCATTTAGGCTCAATGGTTGTAATCTTCATGAAATGTGGTATGAACAATTCTTTCTTTCCCTTTTTTTTATCATTCTCATTCATGCTCAAAAGTCACCCCATTATTCATCTTCCATGGATTGTTGGACACCCCATTTTCTTTGCACATAACATCTTTATTCCACAACTTTTTCATTCTTTTTCTTTTCATTCTTTTCTTCTTTTTCTCTCTTTTTTTATGAAGGGGTTCCATCTTTCTCAAAATCCTGGGTCAAAGGGGACTTCTTGGCATTTCTTGATTTACCTTCTCTTTTAACCACACCCCCAACTTAGGATTTTGGCCTAAGTTGGCTATTCAAACAAACCAAAAATCATGAGGATTATGTGTAATGGATAAAGAAAGGTTACAATTTCATCAAGTTTCTTCCAAGAAAAGGTTAAGGCTTAAAAGGTGTTCAAGCGAAGTTCACAAACTCACAAGGTTGGTGTCAAACAAAGCTCCACACTTTCGCCAGTGTGCAATGTTCATCACAAGAGACTCAATTTAATAACCGGTTAGTCATAATGAGATGCAAAAAGTTCACATATTATCTATGAAACTTAATTTGGCCTCATCGTAGCCACACATTCATTGTTGTTCGATTATAAGCACTATTCAAGTCATTGGTATTGATCAAGACCAATACTCAGATTTGTGAAAGAACAACCACATTCAAACACAAACAAGAGGTGGCACAAAATTTTCTGAAGGGTCCAAAAATCATTTATAATTAAAACAAGGAGCCACAAGCTCAAACATCCACAAAATATAGTTCTAAATAAAATTTATAGCTCAAAAACCCAATATATAGACAGAACAATAATCATAAAGAGGTGGGCCTCACCACACCAAAAAATAAAAGCTATTTGTCCTCAAATGCAAGCAATAAAATATCCAAAAGTCCAATAAAAATAAGACAGAGAGGGAGGTAAGGGATCGTGTCTAAATAGTTGCTCCGTCTATCGAGGCATCAGTGCCTAGTGTAGTGCTCTGAACCTGGGTCTCAGCACCCTGAGTCACATCAACAACACCACCGGCTCCACTCGGGCCTGCCATAGTCATCTCTGTCAGTGATGTCTGGATCACCGACTGTATAATCATCTGCTCTAGATTTGGCAGGTCTCCATATATGGTCTCCTCCCTCACATCAATCTGCTCTTCGTCGGTCTCCACCTCTGACTCGTCAGCTACTATGTCATCCCTATGTACATCTCTGGTGGTAGCTGGAGGAATATCAGAAGTCTCTAGGGCATTATCATCATCAGCGGCCTCCAGTAGTAAAGTGAAATCAGTAGACTTTAGATAGTCCACGTCCATCCTCGGATCCGCAACTTCGGCTTTCTAAGTTGTACCCTCAGAAGTCTACCCCTGCATGTTCCCACAAACCTCAACTCTCTCAGTGAGAGTGTCAATAAAAGTCGGGAGGGGGGTAAGTGTAGCTAAACTGGCAGCCTCAATCATCCATGGCACTACAACCTCCAATTTGATAGCTTTCACATCGGTCGAATGTGCCAGGTGCCCTAACTTTAGGATCATAGCCTGAGTGATCCTGGAGGGCTGGGCAGAGGTAGAGGCACCCTGAGCCTATGAAGAAGAAGAAGTCGGAGCGATGTACCTGAAGACTCGGAGGTCGAAGTAGGCAAAGATGCCTCTGTAGGTATAGAATGGACATCCACCTTCTGAGAAGTATTTGTCGGAGTTGCTCTCCTCCTGTCAGCCTTCTCTCGTGTGTACTCGGCCTCAATACGCCAAATGTCAGTAGAGGAAGAAGGGGTAACCTCAATATCTCTTGTATCATCCCGGGGCACTCCAGCACGCCGTCATAAGTTTGTGATCAAGACCGGAATGGTAGGGAAGTTTGCCTCTGCTTGGCCCTCATGGACATCTCCTGCTCAATAAAGAGTCCCAGGTTGATTCTCCTATGGGATATGATAGACCCAAGGCAGGCCGCCTTAGGGTGGCACATGATGGACTCATTCTAGAATGTCATAATGATGTTGCTAATGAAGCCAAACATGAATCGAGCAACAATACTCTGATCTCTTTTCTCTATGGGGATCAATGGAGCAAGCCATCCCTTCAAGTCAACCAAGGACTGAGTAGTAGGCAAGCCCTCATATGCTACTGTAGCTCCTAGACCCCTGCCAAGTACGATATTAATGTAGTCGCTACTGCACCCAACTTCCTTACCCTAGACCATGACCGAATTAACCGGTCTAAACCTACTGGCCTTCTTCTTTCTCATAGGTACCAGATCACCATATGTTGAGTAAAATTCCCAGACCCATGTAGGAATGTAGGGGCCTCGGGGCTGGTGAACTGCTCAAATTGGTGGAAATTGAGGGTATACCTCACCCCAAAATATCAGCCCTCAAGGCCCTCTGTAGATAACAACTTCTCCTCGAGGATAATTCGCAATCCATAAGCTTTTAGTTTGTTAAGTAGACATGGAGAAGGAATCACTGGTGGTACTGGAGCTACAGAAGGTGCCGGAGCTCGCACTGAATCTGGTGAGGTGGAAGTTGAAGGGACTCTAGATGAGTCATGGCGAGATCTAGCACGGATCTCAGCCCGCCGGGACTGTAAGAGCTAGTCATCCTCAGGCTCAGATAATGCAGCCTGGGAGTCAGCAGACACTCTCTCTCTCTCAGAGTTGCACTCCGGAACTTCAGATGTGGGCCTCTTACCTTTGCCCTTGCCTCCCGTTAGAGGCTTTGCTCTTCCCTTTTTAGAGGGGTTTGCTCCTCATTTATTTATCAATATACCTCGTGCTCTTTTGCGGAGTGGCATGTCGATGTTTGTCCTTGCCAGATCTACAAAACATCAAGAAAAGTTAGAAGTAATACAAGCAAAAGCGTAGAAGAAAAGAGTTGCAAGAAGAATCGCCGAACAAGTCAGCGAGTCACCGAATCTCTTTGGCGAGCCAGATCGGGCTCACTGAAAGGATTGGCTAAAATATTACCAAAAAAATGACATGTCGGCTATAGGAAGGGCCTTTCGAAGAATCGTCGTTAGTATTTGGCGAGCCAGGCTTAACCCTCCAAAAGTTACAGTACTTTTAAGGATTAGGGGCACAGACAAAGGGCGATAAAGGAAGACCTTCGGTGAGTCGCCGAGTGCACTCGGTGAACTCAGGCTTCTCACCGAAAGTTACAGAACCTTTTTCAAGATAAAACATGAAATTAAAGGCGATAAGGGGAACTTCGGCGAACCGTCCAGTGATTCGGCGAACTCGACCCAGCTCGCCAAACGACCCAACGTGCCTACTTTCAACCCAACTTCCTTAATTCAACCCCGCAGCCCCCGAAAACAAAATCAAAACATGCACTCTTACAATTAAGCTAAGAACCATTACACCCATGTCTCGGGGATACTCAGACTTCTCCCAGTTTGTCCAAATTCGGCCATTTTATGACTTTTGCCCTTAAAAATGACAGCAACCACTCCATCATTGGGAAAATTACATCACTTGGCAAAAATGTGGGTTACTTAGACTTCACCCGACTAGACCCAACAACATCCAAGCATAACCCACAATTTTAATCAATTTTAAGGCATAAAATCTAGGGAAATCAACAACAAAGGCATTACGCGAAACATATTCAAATTAAAACAAGCACACACACATACAATTACGATCAGATAGGCCCAACACATATCACTAAGATAAAATCACTAGCAAATGAGTACAAATTGCCAAAAATGAATTTGAGGTTCGGAAAACCAACCTTTGAAGCTGAATAGATACTTTGAATCGCTAGGCAGCATAGTAATCCAACTCTAAACACAAATTTGACGACTAAAATACTCTAAAATGCAAAAAGGTATGGGAAATATTGTACGGGTGTGAGTTTGGGAAGTTTAAAAGTGAGGGAAAGTAAAAGAATTTGAAAGTTTAAACCTTTGGCCTTTAAAAACCGTCCAGTTCTCGCCCATTCGGCAACATAAGTTTTTCTTAGCGACCCACTCAGCGACACGCTGAGTAGTCAATTAGCTCGCTGAGTTTTATAGAACCTCCAGTTAATGTGGGGGTCCAAACATCGGACTAGGTCGTGATCACCGACCTGGTTGGTGATTCGCCAAGTTGGTCCAGGGCTCGCCAAATTTTATAGACTCCAATTTCAAAATGTCTTGAGTCTAATGGCGGTCCAAGTCAGGCTCGCCGACCTCTTCGGTGAGTTGCCGACTAGAGTTCCAGCTCGCCAACCTGCACTTTTCAAACACCTTCAACACTTTGACCTGCACAATTAACACACCTTTATTTCAAACTTAAAAAGAAAGCAAATAAAACTTGGGTTGCATCCCAAGCAACGCCTTACTTAACATCACGGCATGACGTAAGTCCATGCTCAAACCTCAGTTTTAGGGTTCACCATAGTGTCACTAGTCAAACCGCCTTGCTTTCTCAGGTTTAAATGAGATGAGATATGATCCATTTGGGTCTCCAACTATTTGATCAATACTGAATGGGAGGTAACCGTCTGGCTAAGGGTAAATACATCTTCTTTCATTTCTTTCAAAATTTTGTCTGACCCCTCAACATTGTTGAGGATGCGAGAAAGCATATCCTCCGACCGACCTCCCTCGGAATACTTTGGCTTTTGGCGCTCTTGGGGTGGAACATATCTATCCTTCTCCACTTCTCTCTCTTTCCAAGTTGGGTTACGGTCCCTCCACTCTCGATCACCATCCTTCTAACCTTCCTCCTTGTTCCAACCTTGTTACCACCCTACCTTGGGTAGTTTGAACGATAACCACCTCATTGGTTAGCTAGGAAGTTCACCTCTTCATTGTACAAAGCCTCAAACTTGGCCTCATCCAGATTAACACTCCCGACACCCACGACATTGACACCTCGAGCACTAGCTCCCATGACAGTTTTGGACAAAATGTCAAGTTTTGTCATGATCTTGGACATGTTTTGGTCCCTCTCTTAGTTTTTCTGTATCTACTCCTTGGTCAGTTTAAACGTGAGATGGGAGACCTTTTCTTCACGGGTGTACCAAGCCCGATTTATTGTGGTCATGCCATCCAAGAGCTGAGGTGCTATCACTTAAGGTTGCTGCATCAAACCTCTAGGAGAAAGTTGGTCAGCAACACACTTGTTTACCGAATCAAGACTTCGGTAAAAATACTGCAACAACACGTTCTCAAGTAAACCATGTGTTGGGCATTGTAGAACCAACTTCTTGAATCGCAGCCAAGTCTCATGAATTGGCTCACCCTCCAACCACTTAAAGCTCTGAATGTTGTCCTGAAGAGTCATCATGTTCGAAGGAGGGAAAAATTGCACTTGAAATGCGTTGACCGGCTCCTCCCACAAAGTGATTGATTCACGTGGCAATTCAACCAGCCACTTACATGCTTCTCCCATCAAAGAGAACGCGAACAACCTCAACCGGACCGACTCTTGGGATATGTTCTTGAAGGAGAACGGTCCGCAAACATCCACAAATATTCTAATATGCTCATGGAGATCCTCATGAGCCAAACCACCGAACAACCCCTTCAATTGCAAGAGCTGCAACATAGTACTTATGATATGGAACACCGCGTTTCGTTCGGCCGGAGTCAAGCGAATGGCACCAATTTCACCCATAAGATGGGGGTCATTAGAATTAGGCTTGTTGACATCGTTAAGGTTTCCGATGTCATCTTGGTTGCCTACTTGGCTACCATTTCTTCCGTTCTCACTCATACTTCCTGTTTCAAAACACAAACAAGCAAAACTGAACTAAATTAAAGTAAGTTCAACTAACAACAACAAAACACAACTTAACTAAAGATTTTCAACCAACACCACTCCCCGGCAGCAGCGCCATTTTGATTACATGTATCAGGACATTTCTTCCAATTCTAAGTGCCAACGATCGTTAGTCAGTATAATAACCAAACTAAATGAGTTGGGGTTGAATCCCACAAGGAGTGGTACATGTATGAGAATCAAGAGCAAAGTACGAATATGTTCAAGTCATCATAGGAATAGACATTTACGAATAAAAACATAATTCAAATTAAGGGTTGACACAAGTGTCAAATAAGGGGGTTCTGATTTTAACTATCAGCTACAACAAAAACAAATAACACGAATTAACAAGTAATGAGATAGGTTCTTGGGATGTGATTGGATTATAGGCTAATATAGACAAATGAGTAATTACAATTGTTAGTAAATAGTTGTAAATCAGTGAATAACCTAGACATTAGTGGGGATAAACTTTCTCTCTAACAATTTACCTTGAATCATGTTGATTTCTGTCGAACACGAACAAACAGCAATAAAGAACAACCTATGCTTTAGTCCATTCACTCTCTAGAGCTGAATGCGTGGAAAAGATTTAGGATTCACTCTATCAAGTTGTACCCATGATAACCGAATACCCACAAAACCTCTATCTCGAGCAAGCCAAAAATACGAAGGTAGAGTTGCATTTGGAACTACAACCTTTAAATTAAACCACAATTACTGATTGAAATCACTTTTAAACAACATTTAAACTATCAATTATCAGTACCCATAAGCTAAATCAACCCATAATCACATAATCACACCCTAAGAATTGGGGTTTTAGCTAGACATCATAGAAAGATAAAAATCGTTACAAAATTGTGTTTCCATCAACTGGGAAGATTAATTTCGTCTTTACAAAGGTCAAAATTGAAGAATCTCAAAGACCCACTTCCATTTTCTCAAAAATGGAAAACTTCAATTCTTCAAAGCTAAGGAGAACGTAGTCTCAAAACTCTGAGTTCAAACTCAAAAATTACTCTAATGAATGTTCGGAATAAAATTTGATACTAAACATAATGTTTGAAAATGTATTTTTAGTCACCAAAAATATGTTGTGAATGACCATTCAACGCAGTAAGTCGGGATCACCGATCAGTTTCGTGATCCGCCCATTGGTCAGATCCATCGCCTTTTTGCTTTGGCCTTCAACATCCTCAAGTTCTGTAACTTTGGGTGATCCAATCACTGCATCGCTGAACCGTTTGGCGACTCGCCAACTTCTCCTTTCTATAGCCAAATTTATTTTCTCCTTTAGGTCTTGTCACAGTGGAACTTTAGGCGAGGTAATAGTCATTCGGTGACTCGCCCAATGGATAAGGCGATCAACATGCCTTCTTTTCTTCGTTCTTTCAGCTGCCTTGTTCCTCTTTGCTCGTTAGTGTCCATGCTTTGTTCCTCAATCCAAATACCTAGAAATCAAGGATTTTACATCAGTTATTGGTACAAAATAAGCATTTGAGGACACTAAATCTATCCAAATAAAGCCCTAAATGAGTCAAAACCATGGACTCATAAGAATACCGAGCAAATCATTAGGGAAAACTTTCAGGAAATCATTAACTACTAGAACCGACTCTAGGAAAGGGGTTTCGGAATACATCCCTCACACTAACAAAATGTTAAATCCACTCTTTGGAGATCATCTTCCTAGCTTTAAGAGAAGAGACATATTGACCTCTAGGCATAGAATTTCCTCCCTTCAACTCTTAGATAGGCTCATTTGGGAATTGGAATCTAACCACCCGAGTCCTACAATCGATAGAGGCATAACATGCATGCAACCAATCCATACCCAAAATCACATCAAAGTCTAACATGTCTAAGTCTACCAAGTCAACAAGGGTAAGTATATGGGTAAGGAAACGGGACATCTCCTATAAATCCACTTAGCCACCACAGAATCTTCAAACGGGGCAGAGACTGAAAAAGGTTCTATTAACCGTTCGGGGAGCATATCAAACTTCATGGCCACATAAGGTGTCACAAAGGACAAAGTAGCACCGGGATCTAATGAGGCATACACATCAATAAGAAAGACTTTTAATAAATCGGACACCACATCCGGGGAGCTCTCTTAGTCACCTCGGGATTAAAGAGCATAAAATTGGTTTTGCATTTGGGCATTGGAGTTGAACCGCTTGGAGGAGCTGGTTTATCTTCTCTTCCCTTAACCTTGAGAATCAGACAATCCCTCATCTTGTGGCCACTCTTCCTGCAGCTTAAACACCCATCCATGCCGACTAGGCACTTACCGTCATGTTTTCTTTTACACTTTGCACAAATAGGCCTATTCACATAAGAGCCACTGCTATTACCTCCTTGATGTTTAGGGTTAGATACCCATATCATTGTTGACCCTTGGAGGAGTACTAGAGAAACCTTGGTTGGAAAACCTTTGGCTAAATCTTGGCCGACATTGTCCATCAAACCTAGCATTGAAGAAGTTCCCATCACCAGTTCTAGCTCTTTTCACCTCCCTATTCTTTTTCTTGAGTTTTGATTCCCCAATTTGTTGAGCGTACACCATAAGCCTTGAGTTATCCATGTCATGGATGAGTATTTCTGTATGACACTCTTTTTCAACCAATTCGGACACACGCGACATAAACCTACTCATCTTTGCCTTGAGTTGGCCACCATAGTTAGAGCATACTTGGAGAGTTGGGTGAACTTTAGAGCATACTCCTTGACACTCATACTTCATTGATGAAGGTTGATGAACTCTTATACCTTTGCCTCCCTAAATTCTAGGGGAAAGAATCTATCAAGGAATGCCGATTTGAACAATTCCCATCCTACCAGGCCCGCTCCTACAGGTCTTTCACCCTTCCACTGATCATACCATACTTGAGCAACATCTTTTAATTTATAGGTGGCTAACTCCGTCTTCTCTTCTTAAGTTACCCCCATAATAGAAAGCACTTTATAAGCCTCACCAATGAACTTTTGAGGATCCTCTTCCACTTTGGAGCCATGATATTTGGGAAGGCTCATTCAAGCAAAATCCCTAACACTTGAATCAGCCGAATTAATAATAGGATCCGCCGAAGCTACAACTTCTCTATTTGTTTTAGCTATCACGGCATGAGCCAACATTTTAATAGTAGACCTAAACTCCGCATGGGTCACATTCTCAACCAAAGGATCTATCAAGGCTTTGGGAGCTTGAGGAGGAGCTCCTTGATTAATATTGTCATCTTCCATCCTTCTAGCATTAGCCCTTCGTGTATTAATATCATGAAGACACAAAAGAGTGGTTAGGAGAGAGAATTCTTTTATAGTTATACTCTAAGGCACGACTTAAGTGTAATGAAGAAATGAGATTTCCTAAAAATCTTGTAGCCTCTCATTCTTAAATGTGGCACACTTCACACTCATGAACAAGACTGTTCTAGATGTGGCTTATGAGACATCATCCTAGAATCATTCTAAACCTCATGATCTGATTACCAAGTTTTTCACGACCCAGGGGTGCCCCCTAGATGTAACATGGCCCTATAAAACCCCGAAGAACTCTAAACAAGCCACTTAGCATATCATAACATAAGCAATAGAACAATAAGCGTAAAAACCCATTTCAAGTACAAAATTTTCAGAAAAAAAAAGCGGAAGTCTAGACTCTAAGTCTCAAAATAGCCATCTATTATAATATTAGAAGTGAAAAGGGACATAGCCCATTAAACATAGTCCAAAAAGGGAATACAAGAGAGGAACTACAATGAAATAACATCTATCGTCGAATCATGAGGACTCACCAACAAGTAAGGAGAATAAGCAAATCCAAGCTTTAGCCACAACGATCATCACCTGTAGGAAAAATAGGCGTTAGTACAAAAATGCACTAAGTATTATAGCCAGGCAGAAAAACATTGAAAACATGCAAAAAGGGACATTTTATTTGAATGCATGCAATTTACTAAGTTTGAACATCATCATGAATATAGTGGAAAAGAATAACTCATAAGTGTAGTCAATACATGTATTATCATAACATAAGAGAAACACTTCATAAATACCCTCAAAGCATACTTGTGCAATGCATGAATAAGACCCCATAAATCTCACCCATGCTTAGTAAACCTCTTTAATCCTATATCCATATTCATTACCTTTAAGATCATGGAACCTCATATAAAATTTTCTTGAGTAACCATAGTTCATAATTCATATTCTTGTTCTTATTATTGTGGGAATAAGACTTAACCAACATGAGACCATGTGAGCTATACATGGACACACCGTGTTACCTACACTGAAAATGGTTGTCCCACTTTCCTAAGGTAGAACCATACTCTTAGCTTAGGTGGATCCACTAGAAAAATAACCTATGGGGGTACATAGTTTATGGGATAAGGAGATTGCTACTAGAAATCCGAACTCTACTAAGGTAGAAGCTCTCCATATCATGAGACATACTTTGGGAACCCGGACTCAACTAGTGTAAAAGGTCCCATTGGGAAGCCGAACATAACTAGTGTAAAAGCTTCCATCTCATATTCAATATCCACTCGGTGCTAAGAATTGATTCTCGCGAAGTTCATATTAAATCTTGATGTAAGTTCAGATTTATGGAAGAATGTCTTAACACACAATCTAACATAATTCATAAGATAGCTCATTAGATCATGCGTGAGAATAACCTTTCACCGCCCATGTTTACATATAGATTCAATAGGTGAGTAAGCCTTTGAACCTTAGAATCTTCATATTGTGAGAAAACCTTTCACATCATTTCATATTCATGCATAAGTGTGTATATGAGAATAACCTTTCAACAACATAACAACTACATCATAATCATAGACACTTCATTCTCAAAGTGTTCTTAAAGCATAACAAAGACTTCATAAACATGCATAATATCATAATTTTCCCTTTCAAGGATCAAAACTCATATCGAATCAACTCTTCTGGAACACACTACATTAGACATGGATATCAACATAGTTCAAGTAACCCAATTACTATAAGCATAATCCCATAATATCCTTCTTTCATCCACAAATTGACATCACAAGATCATAATTGGGTAATATTGGGATTTCATGGGTTCTCGGGGATTTCAAAATAAAAACCATAAAAAATCATCAATTCTATCATAATATGAAGTAATTCAAGCATTAGAATCATTTTTGAAAGGAACCCATGACTTGGGAATCACACCCTATTTTTTGGAGAATTCTATCTTTAAGAGCTACAATACCTTAGCAATGAAACCAATGAATTTGAGAACAAAACCTTGCTCCTTGAACCCTAGCTCCAACTTCCTTCTTCTTCTTCCTTGAATTTCTATAGAGAGAGAATTTTTTTGGTGAGGATGAAGTTTGGGAATTGATTTGAGTGTAACAATAATCGGGTGAATGACTTAATTTGATGGGTTTAAATCCTTATATAGGTGATCTAATTTAGGCTAAAATTACATAACTTAGTATTAATTAAAACCGGAAAACCCCATAGTTCCCCTAAACTTAACAACCAAAAACCAGCTCCTAGGCCCCATCCATGACCCTCACTAACGGATCGTGGGTGGACCCACGGACCATGATGGTGAAGGATGGGTTTGGGTTTAGAGACTTAGTTTCAGGGCCTTGACGTACGGCCCGTCACCCATAAGGCTTGGACCCACCCTCGAAGCGTGGGTCTTTCCGTGGTTCACCGTTGTAGGGAAGTTTACAAGGCCCTCCTCAAGGACCCATGATTGGTCTTTGGGTGTCGTACCTTGATGTTCTAACATGAAACCCTCTATTTTTAAGTATGGGATGTTACGCTTATGACTCTAACCCTCATGTTAAGCTCTAGTTTGGCCTACTAGTTTCTCTAGTGTTACAGCACGAGAGAACTCTGAAGTGGTGGCTAAAATAGGGTAGTCTCGAGTAGTAACCTCTAGTTTCAAACTATGTGCCTCTGTAGGATTGTCTTAAATTACCTAGATAGTAGATCCACAAATAGCATATGAATCATGATACACAGTTCTACCTTGGCAAGTAAACTCTCCCTTCTCGATGTGGGAGTTACATTGGATTCCATGTTGTAGTTCACATAGTCTATTGTTGGCTAAAGATTATATCCCACAAAATGAACTAAGTTTCTTTTCAAGGTTTTGTGAATCTTAAGATACATTGACCATGTATATTATTTATGATTTTTCTTTAAAGACTGTACTATGTTTTAGTTTGGTTTTACATATAATGTTTTCCTCATATCTTCTCTTATGATCATATTTTACGTATTCATGCATACCCTTCATACGTAGTATATTTCATGTACTAATGCATACATGTGCCTACATTGTTTTATAATGTAGGGTCCAATAATCTTTCTCCTCCCGCTCGTGGCTAGTGCAATGCTTTCTAGATTGAGGAGTTGGTGAGTCATCATGTTCCGAGGACCTTGTCACCAGTGTTTACATTCTTTTATGCATTTAGTTTTACGGCATTGTATGTGGTGTATAAGTTACCTCCCTGCAACTCTTGATGTATTAGATTGACTTATCAAGACAATTATAAGATTTTTTCTTTTATGTCGAACTTTTTTATGATATGAACCTTTATACTTCAATTCTCGTATTTTCTATTATATTGTGTTTTTTGTATGTCAAATGGATTTTGTAGGGCTTTTCAAGGTCCTATATGATATATCACGTCTAGGATGCATTATGGATCGTGACATACAATATGTATATATATATATATGCACTAGATTCATTGCACATGCATTGCACGTGTAGGCTAAGTCTTGAGATCCCTATACATGATATATTTTATCTTTTATGTATATTTTAGGGTTTCAACATATCAATATGTATTTAATATTGCACTACGTCATACTAAGCTAATGGTCAATCTATTTGCCATCTTGCTTGTTGGGCATGTAGTGACGAATGTCGTATTCTTAAATTGTCATTAGGCAATTTGTTAGTAAGTAATTGTGCACGAATTAACAGTTTGTCCTCTTAGTTATGTCGTGTCAGGAACTGTATGTTCCCTTTTAATATTTGAAATTCAGTGTACCCTATATTTGAATAACTTTATATACACAAAAGTAATGTCTTTTGTGGTAGTTGTCTGGTGTTTCTCTTATCGTCTCCTCTTCCATCAAACCTAAGAATTCGTCAATATAATTTTCATTAGCTACATGTGTGGTGTATGCTTTTCCGTGTTTGATTTCTTACAATTTTGGTATTAATCAAATATCACCTAAAACTTTCTTGTAGACAATATTTCTTGTATATGTCCTGGTGCATCAATCTGGTTGTTCAGTCATGACCTACACCTTTTTTGTTGGCATCGATATTCCTCTAGATAGTGCAACGTATATTTTTCCATGCGAGAAAGCATGTTGTGGTAGGTATACTCCTACATTTGTTATTGTTTGACCTTTAGCTTTATTTATCATCATTGCAAAAAGATAGACCTATTGGAAATTGTTTTCGAATAAATTTGAAAGGGTATCCTTCATTTTCGTGGGGGGAGGGGGTTGGTGGTGATAGTTGTATAGTTGGAGTAAACACTTGGTTTGTGGCATATTGACATGTTCTTTTTTCTGCATGTATTCCATTTTCATCAAAGTCTCGAAAAATCAACCATGTCCCATTGCATAGTCCATTTGAGGGGTCCAATTTTCTCAACATCATGATGGGCGCATTTTCTATCAAAACAAATCTAATGTATTAAATTAAAAGAATCTTCAATTGTTATGTATATGTAATTGTGTAATTCTTTTCTTCTCTTTTGTGCTATTAAGTATCACAATAAGATAAATGTAAAAGTTAGGATGGATTAGACAACGTACCTACGCGGCGGACTCCATTTGGAGTTAAGGTGTTTAGGTATAAACATAGTTCATATATTTACTGAAGTTGATTCTATTTAGCCTAGCACGCTGCAGCCTAGGAAATATTTAGCCGCTTCAAATAGTAAAACTTGGGCACGTTGTTCTCCACCACACACTTCAAGTCGTAAGCAATATCTTTTTAAAAAGGGGAAGGGGGTGGTTATAGTTGTATTGTTGGAGTAAACATCTTGTTTGTAGCATATTGACCTATTGTTTTTTCTGCATGTATGACATTCTCCTCAAAGCCTCTACATATCAACTATATTCCATTGCATAATCCATTTGAGGGGTCCAGTTTTCTCAGCAGCATGATGGGCGAATTTTCTTTCAAAACTAACCTAATGTGTAAAATCAAAAGAATCATAAAATGTTATGTATATGTAATTGTGTAATTCTTTTCTTCTCTTTTGTGCTATGAAGTATCACAATAAGATAACTGTAAAATTTAGGATGGATTAGACAATGTACCTATGCGGTGTTGTCCATTAGGCGTTAAGGTGTTTAGGTATAAATACAGTTCATAACTTTATTGAGTTTGATTCTATGTAGTGTTGCACGTCGCAGCCTGGTAAATATTTAGCCGCTTCAAATATTATAAATCGGGCACGTTGTTCTCCACCACACACTTCAAGTTGTAAGCAATATCTATTTAGAAAAGGAGAGTCGTTTAAAAGTGAAAGCTAATTTGTTTCTAATTTGTAAATGTAGAATTGAGTTTTTATGGAGTCTAACTTCATTTCATATTCTACATTATCACTGTTGCAATTGTTACAAGATACAGTATGTTCTATAACTTTCACTTTTTTGCTGCAGTTTTTGCAAGACGAATATCATGACTCATCTTTATTCAGTATGTCTACAATTGTTTCTTTGAACTTGTACAAAAAATCTTGCACATCACCAATATACCATATTTGTGATTATTTTTTGAATATTAAAATGGTTATTATTTTTAGAGAGTACAAGTATGTACTTGTGAATCAGCTAGCAATCCATCGATAATATATACCAATGGAACTTCTATGGCTCTTCTCATTTCCTTACTTGGTGTTACCATAAAATCTTTATTTTCGGCCTTTACCATTTCACGCCTGTATTTTCTATGAGATTAGTTAACTGTATCACCCATTTTGAGTGAGATGTGCTCGGTGCAAAGGTTTTGGGAACTTAGGAATTTTAGTATGTAATTACTCAACAATGATTATAGAACAATTGTGTCATGTTATAGAAACTTTAAATGTAACCAGCCTACAATGCTAAAGTATAGTATGTACATTAGTTGTGACAATCGGGTTTAAATAACATTGCAGAACATATGTGTTATTAATGTAATGTACTAGGTCCGTGGATTTTTGAAACTGTGGATTGATCAAGATGCTACTCATGGAAATAATAGATATTTCAAAAGTGCCTAGTGTGACAAGAGCTTATTTCAAATTTGAAACAACAATTATACTCACTTTATTATTAAAACATACAGTAGTATGTCCAATACTTTTATAGATTAGGATTCTAACGTCACATAAGCCAAGTATAGGTTTATCATCTTTCATCTTTTCTAGAAAAGCACCGTCATTTTCTACAAAATCTTCTCATAGAGTCACAGTTGAATGCTCCATGCTGGGTTATCAGTTAGAAGCAAAATGTCAATACTTCACCATAGCTCTATATTGATGGTAGCTTAGGCATCTTCAAAATATACTGCTCATTTGTAACAACTATCTCTCGTCTCTTGCTATATTCTTTTTCAATAAGGGGATTTTTTGAAACTAAAACATAAATCAAATCTTACAATAGGTAATGCAAAGTAGTGATAGAGATTACGTAATGGAGAATGAAATTAAATAACAAATTATTTGGGTGGACAGTTACCTAGAATAGCACAATTAGGTAATTTATCGACATGATCCAATGATACAAACCCAACAGAGAATCTGTGTGTTGAAACCTTATTGTCAGTTGCCTTTATGATTGTGTTAACTGTAAATGACAATTCAACTTCTTTATGTACGGAATAGTAGTTGGGGTTGATGCGATCTAAGCGTCCTTTACCAATGTAGTAACTCTTATTTGGTTTCAAGGAGTCCATCCATGTTTCAATATGTTTATTAAATAGTGTTGCTTGAATTTTTGGAACCTTGTATTGTGCAAAGGGGCAGGGGTATAAGTACAATAAACATGAACGATAAAATAATAAGGTAAGTAAAAGTGTCAATGTTATAACCTCTTCGTTAAGTAATATTGTTGTTCTGAAAGTCCCTTCATGCCTTTAATTCTTGGAAGGTATTAGTTAATCCCTTCAAATCACTAAGACTCTCATCACCGAATTAACAGATTGTCTTTGTATCTTGTTTATCAGTACATCCCATTTTGCTAGTTCAATTATTAATTCATGTGCACAAACCTCCCTCACAAAGGAAAGTGGGAAAGGGCCCGAATCGAACTTCTTTCTTTGATTTGAAAAGAAGGTGAGAGCCCTAACCCTCTGGTTTGTGGGTAAACCCTTCAAAGATAGAAAGCCAGTGTCCTCTTTGAAGAGTTCTTCGGTGAAAGGATCGCTAGCATCCAAGGATGATCTGAGCTGAGGTCTAGCCCCAAAGGGATAAGGAGCAGAGCAACTGGCGTAAAAAGTCATCATGTTGGCTGGAGCTTCATGAATACCATTGGGAGATGAGAGTGACAATGTTAATTCTAGGCGTTATTGTGTATTAGTACCATTGATGAGGGTGGCAAATAGTCAAAATATGCATGATTAGGCAGGGATTTGATGCATAAAAGTGGGTATCATTAAGATGTAAAGTGCGGCTAAAATAAGGTTACAACTAACATATATATGTAAAGTATGTGTTTAAAATTACCACGGGACTGTATGTGAGCAGGTGAACCAATAATAAGTTGTATAAGTAATGCTTCATGGGGAAGAAACAAAGTTGATTAGTGGTGTACAATATGTGTTTACCATTGCCAGGGGCTGTATGAATGCAAGTGAACTAATAAATATATATTTGCATTAATAAACTTATTTATCTCATAAAATTATCTATCGAATAAATAATAAAAATTAAACTAATACAAACTTCAACTGGCGTTATTACAAGTCATATGAACTTTTCTTCGTCTAAAATACTGAAATATTAATAAGTAAAACAAAAGGGCAATGTTTATAAGCAAACTTCCTGAGAGTCTAAATCACATAAGTAACATTGATAAATAAAGTCATTCATTTGTCTTGAGCATCAAAACCAAATCGTCACAATTCTCTAAATTTTGGAAAAAGATAATCAGATGCATATATCTACATCACAAGAGAAATTGTTAACAAAATCAAATGAATTTAGACTACATCATGTTAACTTCATATATGGAACATTACATACTAATGTATATATTAAGCAAACAAGCAATTATTATATCATAAAAATTATATTATTTTCCTCAAGTACTCGAGGTTATGGAATAAACCATCTCGGATAGAACAACTTATTTCATCAGAATAGTGGTACCTCATATTCTGCTAAACTTTGAACTCACTCAACGACAATAAATCACACAGAAGAAAAAGAAGAAGAAGAAGACCCACTATTTATAGTAAAAAAAAGGTAGCATGAACAAATGTTTTTTTGTGTCTTATCTGAAAAATCATGACCTTTCCTAGAACTCACAACAATTTGGAAAAGTCACAACTTTTGAGAAAGTCACAACTCTTTGGAAAAGTAACAACTCATTGAAAAAGTCACAACTCTTTGGAAAAGTCACAACTCATCAAAAAAATCACAACCCTTTGAAAAAAGTCACAACTTATCGGAAAAGTCACAAGTCATCGAAAAAGGCATAACCTAAGTTAGGGATATTATAGTAATTTAACATTCAAGTTAGGAGTTCATGCTTTTAAGGTAATA